>JAGFNQ010001890.1:105631-157646 GCA_024364735.1 Boesenbergia rotunda | reverse complement strand
CGCCTAGGTTACGGTATAGCTTAAGGATGTTAAATTATTTTATAGGCATTTACAGTATAATTCGTAACTATGAGATATTTTATATATTTTTTTTCACATGAAATATGTAAACACTTGTTTGATACACTTATTTTTCATTTTCATTTTTATTGTAAAAAATGTGTTTTTTTGAAAAACGTATTTGGTTTGTATTTTCCAGTCTTCTTTTTCAGGAAAAAGATATAGCGTTTTCTGGAAAACTAGAGAATAAAATAAAATCGTTTTTAAGAAAATAAGAAAATACGATTTCCTGCAAAATGAAAATAAAAAATGGAACAAATAAAACACCCCTAAATTTTTTGATCGTCCGTATTTCCGAATCTCTAGCTAGCGGATCGATCTCAGGTTCATGAAATTTATCATTTTTTTATTATATTTGAATTATTTCTAATCTAGAAGCAAACGACGGAGATGGCGAACTATCAAAACACATTCCACGGCGATGATGACGAGGAAAGGATGTCAATGCCTACGAAATTAACATGAGCGTAAAGGGTATGTACCGGAAGAAATTCCGGTGGAGCCCTCTCCGACGCTCATGTCAAAACTCTCTTTTTTAAGGAGAATAACGAGAAATCAAAGTACAATAATTTTGAAAAGTTTATCCCTTTTATTTGGGTGTCGAGATATCTTATATACCTGATGTTTTTCTCCCATGTATCCTCACTTCCTTTTCAACGTTCTTTAATCACTTAATAGTTGTTCTCTTTTGATAACGATCACAGTGACTATTAAAACCCTAATTACCATGCGTTGTGAATAATAATTATTTAATGACTTTCCTATTCTGGAAGAGAAACGGGTACTTGAAGCCTGACTTTCTTATTCCTACGTGGATCTTTGGGCTTCACTCTCTCGAGTCAGTCTTGGGGTCTTCTTCCATTTTTTCGAGAAGTCTCGAGAGTCCGATTCCTAATCTGACCGGGGCACTAGTTCGGTGGATCATGTCATGTAATTTTCTCGTACCACGTGTGCAACTCGAATTGTTCATTCCTATCAATTTCCTAATAAAATACTTTTCGATTTTCACAAACAGAAGGTGGAAAAGAATGAGCACAGAAAAGTCAGATTAGTTGTTTTTTTGAAAACTAAGGTGGGCGATGCAGAGCCGACCGACGTCCCAGCAAGAGAAAGACATTTATAATTTAGGTGTTAGGATTTTGCTGGACTAGTTTTAAATGGAGATGTTGATGGTGTAATCAATTCTAGAACAAGATCCATATCAAATTGATTAAATTTGGATTGATTTGATTTTAAATTTTGATATTAATTTAATTAATATGTAAGAGAGAAATTAAGTAGATCATTAACACTTGATAATTTAACGGGAAGTTGACAATAAAAAAATTCGAATGGATCAAAAATTAACTGGATACTTTATGTTCTAAAGTGTAATGAAAAGTTAATCTCGATAGATCAAAATTCATTAAATATGAGACAACAGAAAATCATCATAGGTCACACGGTAAATTTACCGAATAATGTGTACCGATTTAAAAAGGCTAAATTTTAAAATATTTATTCTATTTCAAATTTCAAATTTATTTATTCGTTTTCATCATCTACACCATCTTTATTGCACATTCTTCAAAACAATATTATAGTAATATATAGAATTGATATCTTACGCGACGGTTATGTGTGCGATTGTGCGCGATATCTAATCCAAATTGATTCATCCATCGATTGTAGGCTTTAATCAAGTGGTGAATCCATTGGAGGCGCCTCATGATTGAGGGTGCCTGTGCAACTCCGACCACCTACGCCGATAGCGTTTGGCTGTCTGGTGCCACCCAAACTATAATCCAGGAAGGAAAGATGAACCCTAGAGGGAAATAGAATTAAATTCTGACCAAAATCCAATCATCGGTGATTGTCACACAACGCTCAAAATCAATTAGTGAATCGATTCACGTCTATCGCAACATGTCTGAGACAACCATAATCGATTAAAGCTTCGATTAAGATAATTAATCGATTAAAGTATGTCTTAATCGATTAAGACATTTCTTAATTGATTAAGAGTTGATTTAATTGATTAAGGTTGTCTCATTTTTACCTCAACAATCAATTTACCAATTGATTATTGTAAGTCTTAATCGATTGATGAATCGATTGGCATATGAGCGTGTACGAGGTTGTCTCATTTTTACCTCAACAATCAATTTACCAATTGATTATTGTAAGTCTTAATCGATTGATGAATCGATTGGCATATGAGCGTGTACGAGCGCACGAGGGAAGACGTATATATATATATATATATATATATATACACACAATAACGCTCGACTGCGGACTGAATTTGCGGACTCGTGCGGACTTGCCCTCGTGGCAGGTCCGCGTGGCATGTCGCGTAATCACGCGTTTAAAGCGCTCGTGGAATTTTTTGCAGCTTCATTGCCCTAACTCCCTCCCTCGCCGTCTTCTCACGAGTTCTTCCTTCTCGCCGATCGATCGAAGCCCGAACCTGCCTCCCTCCCTCTCTGCCTCCTCCTCCCCGTGGCGCCCTCGCTCCCTCCTCCCCGTGGCCCGCACCTGCCTCCCTCGCTGTCTTCGAGCCGAACGACCGAAGCCCTAACTCCCATCCCTCTCTGCCTCCTCCTCCCCGTGGCGCCGTCGCTCCCTCCTCCCCGTGCCTCCCTCGCCATCTTCGTTCCCAGCCGAAGCAACTCTTTCAGCCGTGGAAACCTATTTTCAGCCGAAGCTTCCCCGTGGAAACCTGTTTTCAGCCGAAGCAACTCTTTCAAGACGCTGCTCTCAGCCGAAGCACCTCTTTCAAAACGCTCTTTCAGTGCCAAGACGCTGCTTCAGCCGAAGCAACTCTTTCAAGACAGAAACTAGGGTTTCTGATTGATTTTTGAAGCAACTCTTTTTGATCAATTTACAGGAGTAACTCTTTCGGTGGTCTTCAGGTTCTTTCAATTTTTTTTTCCTTTCTGATCAATTTTTTGTTATACATCTGCTGAAAAATCTCTGAAAAAGCAACATGTGTATAATTAAGGTTTTTTTATGCCAGGGGAAACCTGTTTTATGTAAATAAGTTTACAAAGTTTGAACCCCACGTACTCAGTTTAAGGCTTCTTTTGTTCTTTGATCTATGAAAAACTAGGTAGATAAATTTCTTTGATGGAATTTGATAGAAATCAAATCATTTACATATTTCCAGCAATTCTGATTGATTTCTGAAAAACTAGGCAGATAAATTTCTTTGATGGAATTTGATAGAAATCAAATCATTTACATATTTCCAGCAACTCTGATTGATTTCTAAAAAACTAGGCAGATAAATTTCTTTGATGGAATTTGATAGAAATCAAATCATGCTGCTTATTTACATCATTGTCTTAACTTTTGGTGTTCTTGAGGTTCTCTGATTGATTTTTGAAGCAACTCTTTCAATTGTTTTTTCTTTCTGATCAATTTTTTGTTATACATCTCCTGAAAAATCTATGAAAAAGCATCATGTGTATAGTTAATGATCACTATAAGAAATAAGTTAATGTTATGTATTTGTCTACTTATTTATTGTCTAATATAATGTGCACCCAGAAATGGAAGGACATACAGTTAATTTTGTATTTTTATTTTTATTTTACATGCAAACTCAAATTCATTTTATTATATTTTTTATACATGTGACAATGTCTCAATTTTTAGATCAACTGAAGATAATAATCATAACAGTGTTGATGACACATATGAACCAGATTTGGCATCTATAGCTGGTATTGTTAGTTTTAATTTGTTAAATTATAGTGGTTCATTGAGAAATAAAGGTAATAATTGTCTTTATTGTTGCTGGTTCTAACATGCACTAGGATGCTTGTAATTATTTATGGTCGGTATGCATGTATTTCGTTATTGGTTTAGTGCATTTGTTGTATTGATTAGGTGTTTGCATATGATATGGTTCTTGTTATTTGGTATGCTTCTTGTTATTGATCAGGTGCTAGCATATGGTATGCTTCTTGCATTTGGACAAATCTTTATTGAAAGAGTTGCTATCCAACTTGACTTCTATGGTATGTTTTCCTAGAGTTTAAGCTAAACATCTCTATCCTTATCGATTTTATTTAATGTTATGTGTGTTTTATTTTCAGTAAAACCAAAATCAGGAGTGACTTGTGATGCGAGTTTGGCTGATTGGCGGATGAGAAAATGGATGAGTTTGGTTGATTGGTGGATGAGAAAATGGAGTGACTCGTTGTATTGATATAATGTGTTTACATGAGCAAATGGTGGCTGATTGGTGTTTTATTTTCTGTTATCATGCTGAAAATGGATGAGAATTTAACTTTGATTTCATTAAGTTTGTTATAATGCTGCTTACATTTTGTTATCATGCTGAAAATGGAAGAATTGTGTGGCATTATCATGCTAAAAATGCTGTTTACATTAGTGCTGAAAATTCTGTTATAATGCTGAAAATGTGTGGAGTTATCGTGTTGAAAATTCTGTTATCATGCTGAAAATGTGTGGCAAAGTGAATAATCTTGCACAAATTTATTTTTCTCCAAACATACTCGTGTACATGGATATGGTGTCACATTTGCTCCACCCATGCTTATTGTTTTTCCCATCAATGAATTAGTATTTGGTGTTTAACTGTTAGCCAATCCATCTACAATCATGCAAGAAAACAAAGCCAATTTAAACAATGAAAAAATGGTTCATCATCAGTGGTAAGAATTACTTACAGTTATGATGGTCTAATTTTAGGAAAAAATCTTTATCAGGCGACAATGTATTAGGAGTAGCAGAAACTCCAAGGTTGTTGCCTGAATGAATGAATCACGGGAAAAATGGTGAATTGTTAGAGATGGTTGTTGTGTCTGCAAAGGCCATCAGGTTTGTATGAGGTGTCTGGTGCCATCGAACAGAAGAATCACCGGTAGTCTATCATGGTACAATTCGAGCAGCTTAAGTTTGTTTCACAACGTAGGAGTAAGTTGTCTGGTGCCATCCAACAGAAGAATCACCGGTAGTCTATCATGGTACAATTCGAGCAGCTTAAGTTTGTTTCACAACGTAGGAGTAAGATGTTTGGTGCCATCCAACATCGAGCAGCTTCATTTTACAACGTAGGAGTAATGCCTCAGTTTGAAGCCTCGTTTTACAACGTAGGAGTAATGCTTCAGTTTGTTTCAACTATAAAATTTTAATGACTAGGAAACTAAATCCAACCTAACAATCATTTGTACAAGCTTCAATCAATTACTAAACAACCAAACAACCAGTTGGAAAGTTCTCACTTCGTTGGCATGCCTTGCAGGCAGAGAAACAAGAAACAACTCACCAAGAAACAAATTGAGATCAATCTAAAACTCTTTCCAATACATTGTTTCAACTTGAACTTTGATAGAACAAGTGTTTAAATTTAAACACAAACAACTTAAAACAATTTAACATGCCTAATCACTATGACTAATTTCTAAAGATTATAAAAGATGCACTATCTTTTTCATTGTGCCTCCTCTTTATTTTTGTAAGATTTATGTACTGCGCCCTTAAATCCAGTAACTTGAGTTGATGCTTCCATCCATGAATCATAAATGCCCGGATTATGTCCAACAATACAACATATGTTTTTTCCTACATTAAAGACAACATTCATAAGTTTGTATAACCAAAATGTTAAAACTTAAAATGAAACAACTTACCATTTTTGATAAAAGAAAACGTTGTCTTACAAATTTCCTGTGAAAAAAAGAAACAACACAACCGATCAGAAACACAAATGAGATTTTGATACTAACAAAAATAATTGATTTATTCAATATCTTGAGATGAGTTGAAGGAGATACTAACAACAGTATCTTGATTTATTCAGCATCTCCAAAAATCAATCAGAGAACAATGATTGGAACAATCTGACTAGTGACACACATATACATATTAAAAAAGGATCAATGCTTCAAATACACAGAGACACAAGCATACATATTAAAAAAGGATCTTGAAATGAAAGCATAGTGAACAGTCGAAGCTAATGTCTTAAACCAATACATTATATTAGCTTTGTACAAATATGGTTATTCCAAGAAAGATATTATATTAGCTTTATACAAATGCAAAGCAACAACACTAACAGTCAAACATATTGAATCTGTGAACAACACTAATGTACTAATATTTCATTAGTGTCGAGAAATCTATTTAGGTAGATTTCCCAAAGAAAGTGATTCAATATATGGGTTAAAAATTGGTGTCAAAGCCAATAAGGGATATCTACCATCATAAAGCTATAGATTTGATAGTCTCAAGCATTTAGGATCAGCTACATGGATGTTATTCCTCAATTGAACTCGATGAAAGACTTCATCACTATAACACTAAAATCTCTCAAGTTATTGTCTATTAGATGGAAAATGAGTATCTACTATATCACCTGTATATCTATTAATGATTATCGATGAATTTATGAATCACATTCAAATTTATATCTACATTTTTGAGATTACTAAATTAAATGAGTATCTACTATGTCACCAGTAAATTGATCAGAAAGAGTTGCTTCAAAAATCAATCAGAAACCCTAGTTTCTGTCTTGAAAGAGTTGCTTCAAAAACACCGAACCTGAAGAACACTGAAATTGAAAGAGTTGCTTCAAAAATCAATCAGAGATTTTTGCACATTAATAATCAGAGATTTTTCAGCAAATGTATAACAAAAAATTGATCAGAAAGGAAAAAAAAATTGAAAGAACCTGAAGACCACTGAAAGAGTTACTCCTGTAAATTGATCAGAAAGAGTTGCTTCAAAAATCAATCAGAAACCCTAGTTTCTGTCTTGAAAGAGTTGCTTCGGCTGAAGCAGCGTCTTGGCACTGAAAGAGCGTCTTGAAAGAGTTGTTTCGGCTGAGAGCAATGTCTTGAAAGAGTTGCTTCGGCTGAAAATAGGTTTCCACGGCTGAAAGAGTTGCTTCGGCTGGGAACGAAGATGGCGAGGGAGGCACGGGGAGGAGGGAGCGACGGCGCCACGGGGAGGAGGAGGCAGAGAGGGATGGGAGTTAGGGCTTTGGTCGTTCGGCTCGAAGACAGCGAGGGGAGGCAGGTGTGGGCCACGGGGAGGAGGGAGCGAGGGCGCCACGGGGAGGAGGAGGCAGAGAGGGAGGGAGGCAGGTTCGGGCTTCGATCGATCGATCGGCGAGAAGGAAGAACTCGTGAGAAGACGGCGAGGGAGGGAGTTAGGGCAACGAAGTTGCAAAAAATTCCACGAGCGCTTTAAACGCGTGATTACGCGACATGCCACACGGACCTGCCACGAGGGCAGGTCCGCACGAGTCCGCAGGGGAGCGTTATTCAATTAGTGAATCGATTCACGTCTATCGTAACATGTCTGAGACAACCTTAATCGATTAAAGCTTCGATTAAGATAATTAATCGATTAAAGTATGTCTTAATCGATTAAGACATTTCTTAATTGATTAAGAGTTGATTTAATTGATTAAGGTTGTCTCATTTTTATCTCAACAATCAATTTACCAATTGATTATTGTAAGTCTTAATCGATTGATGAATCGATTGGCATATGAGCGTGTACGAGCGCACGAGGCAAGACGTATATATATATATATATATATATATATATATATATATATATATATATATATATATATATATATATATATATATATATATATATATATATATATATATATATAACGAGCTAATCAACTACGAGAGAAACTAATTAACTGGACTGACATGTCATGAACTTCCTCAACCTCTTCAACATCGTCAATGACGCGTCACATAGTTGGGCCATGACTTGCTCTATGAAAACGGCATATAGCGTAGTGTAATCCGTTACACATGCACTTGGTCCAAAAGACCGCTTAGTACCTAAAAACCGCTTAGTACTTAATTTGGAAGCCTGAGAGACATGGATGATGCATGATCCCGGGCCAACTTAGGTGTAGCCTAGCCCGGTAGTCTGGCATCTCGTCAGCAGAAGATAGATTAGTGGGCTTCGTGAGCCCATGGGATGTAAGGCCCGTACGAGCGGTCTGGCCTAGTTCCCTCGGGAATGGGAAAGGATAGGCCCGGGTTATCATCGAGACCAAGGGGTTCAAAGCCCCCAAAAGGATCCCGAGTCCAAGAGGACTCATTTGCAGTATCACCAAATCCTCCTGAGTCGGGGGACACTTGAACTCAAAGCTTCTTAAAGACACAAGCAGCTATATGCTCACACGCTACCTGATTCAGTGACCCCGATCGGGCGCGTGGCGACCCACGCTCCTCAATGTCGTCCTGATCGGGCATCTAGACTCTCTCGCGGGCATGCCCCCGCGCTCCTCTCCGGCGGTTCCCAGTAGAACGCGTGGCGTCCACGCTCCCTGGGATTCTCTACATTCAGATAATGCCTAACTCAACCTATTACCCCTCTCAGTTTGGCTCCCAGCCGATGCGTGGCGACCCATGCTCCTGGGGTAAGCCCGAGCCCGAGGAGGCTATACCCAATATATCACTAAAGGCCCTCAGTCGGGCTCATCGGTCAGTGTCCTCAATCGACACCTTCCTTCTAGGCTCTCAGTTGTCCTCATCAATCAATGCCCTTAGTCAGCACCTTCCTTCTAGGTCCTCAGTCGGCCCTAGCATACAGAACAACCACAAAACAACCACTCCCTCACACAAGACTACCAGAAGCAGTACGGGGTCGGCGCAGGTCTGATACTATTCTGACCCAAGCGACGGGTATCCCGCTGATGTATTGATCTTCCTGCCATACCTCCCCCCTACTACTACCACCTACACTGATGTCAGGTCGAGTGACGCCAAACGGCGCTAGCATTTAAGTTGACAACGTCACTTTCCTTATTCCGGTATGCGCTACTTTATCCTGTCATCTCTGGGCATGCATCACCTTGTCCTCACTATATGACAAAAGGTGGTAGGCGGGGCATAGGGATGACAATTTTCCCCGCGGATTTGGATATCCGCGGGGAAAATCTGAAACGGGGTGGATTTGGGGAGGTACAATCGGGTTTGGATTCGGGTTCGGGGATTTTTAAAAATCCCCGAAACAGATTGGGGCGGGTATGGGGATGCTATCCCCATCCCCGAACCCGCCCCGATATATTTAAGAATAATAAAATATTAATAATTATTACAAAGTGGATGTAAATTATCATTAAAAATATATGAGTTAAGCTAATTAAAAAATCGGAATGATCCATCTGCGATTAATTAGCTTGTTTATTTAATAATGTGATTATGTGAATAATGTGAATTAAACATTTAGTTGTCCGTTTGTGAAAGTGAAACCCTAATCATCTATTCATCTCACATTCTCACTCGACGCCGCCTCCCAAGTCCCACGGCTCCCACCGATTCTCTAATCTCTTCGACTCTTCTCTGCTCCGGTGCTCCCAGTCGCCGCCGGCCGCTCCCAGCCGTCTTCAAGACTTCAACTCTTCTCTTCTCTACTCCCAGTCGCCGTCTTCTCTGCTCCCAATCGCCGTCTTCTCTGCTCCGAGTCGTCGCTCCCAAGTCCCAGCCGCCACTCACTCACTCGTCGCTGCAGAAGAACTTGGCTGTAGGCTGCGTGCACTTGGTGAATGGTGAGTGACGAAAAGTTCCTCTTTTTTTTGATCGATCGATGTTTTCGCTCTGTCATCCTGTCTCCCGAGTCGCCTGCCTTTGGCGGCCTAGATTGGCAAGTCACTTCTTCACAAAATCACATTGGAGTTTCAGCTCGACAATATTACTGCCTTCCACCAATAATGACTAGAATCTCGATGCCATCTATGTGAGATTGGTTGACAATTGCTTTAATCCCACAACCTGACTTCTGTGAGATTGGGAATTGGAAGGAACTAAGGAAGAAGCTCAGTTATCAATTACTTTTTGTGGGCTTGAAATACTAGCAGTAGTAAAAAAAGGGAGGAAAGGTGTAGCGAGCAAACAAAAAAAAAAGTTGTTTAAGTGGTGAGTTCATCTTTGGATATAATTTTTAATCTCATCAAACGATACATTTTTAGTATCAACAAAGTTTGTATGATTTTGATAAATTTACAACCGTTTTTTCTAAAACTTGATTGTGTTTGTTTCATCGGTTAATTTGAATTTCCAGAATTTAATTAGCATTCTTCATTTTTTGCTTTAATTTTAATTTGCTTATTATTTATGCATTTTGATATAATGATATATTATCTCAGATGGAAATGAATGATAAAGAGGTTGAGGATGCTATGCAAAATGCTCCAACTATGGGAAGTCAAGCACTTGGATTGACAACATCACAGTCCCAAGATGAGAGTGTTTCAATCGATGCAAACAAAACACCTCCAAATGAGAATTTAGATGCTGAAAGTAAGGGATCAGAGGGTGGAAATAAAAGAAAATTTAGATCTCCTGCATGGGATCATTTCGAGAGAAAGCTAATTGGAGGAAAATGGAAAGCGGTTTGCAAAGATTGTAAGAAGTCCTTAGGTGGTGCAAGTAAGAATGGTACAAGTCATTTACTTGACCACATCAAATCATGTTTGTTCAAAAAACAGAAGTCCATAAAACAATCAATATTGCAACCAACAAAATCCGATGATGGGGCAACAATGCTTGGTGTTGGGAACGTGATGGCTAGAGAGGGGGGGTGAATATAGCCAATCACTTCTTTTTCGAATAGTTATCAAATTTCTGCACTTGAAGTTATTAATAGCACAGCGGAAGTATGAAAATAAAACTTGCAGAAACTTAAACCAAAACCTAACTAGCAAGATTAGCAAGATCGCTAACAAGGAGATTTTACAAGGTTCGGGGATAACTTGCCCCTACTCCTTGGCGTGCCCTTAAGGTGGGCGATCCCTTGATCGTCGGCAGATCAAGCCCCGGTAATCACCGGATATGAAGCAACCTCCTTCTCGGTGGAGAAACCTCTCCACAGTGTGTTTCAAATAAGGATATAGTTTAAGCACAAAGAAACAACAAGAAGGATCTTACTCAAACACTTAGCAAGGACAAAAACACAGCAAGCTTCCCTGAGCTCCACCCAGTGGCGATCTCACGCAAGAACCCTTCTCCGTGTCTTCCCACTGTCGGACTCCAAGCCTCTTGTCTTCTCCTTCAAGTGCTCAAGTATGATGATTGCTTCTCAATAGCTTGCTCAGAATGATTGAAGAACTCAAGAACAGCAAGCTTGATGTCGAGAACGCAGGAACTCAAGAGCACAAGAATCAAATCGTTCGATCAATCTCTGAACACTACAACTCTCGTTCTTTTTGTTTCTCCGCTAAGCAACAGATGATCTCATCTCCAGCAGCCTCCAGCTACCTCACTGCCAACGCGCCAGCTACACTGAACCCTAACTGAACTTCCTGAGCTCCCTCAGCCAAGCTTCAGTCAGCAGCTTCAGTCCTGCATCCAGCCGTTGCAACCTGTGTGGAGAAAGGGACAAACCTGCTCCAAGGAAAGCTCTCTTTGACTTCTCCTTGAGTGTTTGAATCCTCCCCTGTCACCTGAAACTTACTCAGAGTATTAGAGCAGTAAATCAAGCAGCATATCAAATATCAGAGGAAAGTGGCAGCGAATCGGTTATGTTCAGACGCGATCAGAGCGTCTGACAATGCAATTTGAATTAAAGTGATCGGTCACCGGACCGATCAGAGAGCCTCCTGATCGGTCACCAGACCGATCAGACTGGCTCCAGACCGATCAGGCTCCGTCCTGATCGATCCCCAACGCTCAATCAAAAATCGCGATTTCTTTGAGATTCTCCTGGACCGATCACCAGACCGATCCCAGGTCATGGATCGTTCACCGGACCGATCCACCCTTATATTAGGCGATTTCTGAGTTTCGCAGGCTAAGCCTTCTGATCGGTCGCCGGACCGATCAGGCAGCCTCCTGATCGGTCACCAGACCGATCAGACTGGCTCCAGACCGATCAGGATCCGTCCTGATCGATCATAGAGAGGAACCTGCGACACTTGATCGTTCTCCAGAACGATCTGCACAGTGATCCTGATCGGTCACCAGACCGATCAGGAGCAGTTCAGCAAGGGAACTCAACCTCACTGCTCGCTCCCTGATCGGTCACCAGACCGATCAGGAGCCAGTCAATGGGTGAAACGCATACTCCCTGATCGGTCACCAGATCGATCAGGAGCAACACAGTAGGTTCCCAACCTCACTGTGTGCTCCCTGATCGGTCGCCCGACCGATCAGTCATCGCTGGATCGGTCACCAGACCGATCCACGAAGGAGCAGCGTGCCAGAATCCCTGATCGATCACCAGACCGATCCAGAGACTAAAACTCAGCCCTCCAAGCTAAGTTTCCATCCACCTTAGCCCTCCAAGCTAAGGATTTTCCATCTAACTCTCCAAGTTGGGAATTTGCACCTAACCCTCCAAGTTAGGACTTTTCACCTAGCCCTCCAAGCTAGGACTTTTCACCTAGCCCTCCAAGCTAGGACTTTTTACCCAACCCTTCCGAGTTAGAACATCATCCAACCTAGCCCTCCAAGCTAGGCACCTGACCCTCCAAGCCAGGACTTTTTCACCTAATTCTTCTGGATGGGAATTTGCACCTAACCCTTCAAGTTAGGACTTTTCACCTAGCCCTCCAAGCTAGGACTTTTCACCCAACCCTTCCGAATTAGGACTTTTCCAACACCTAGCCCTCCAAGCTAGGACTTTTCCAAACACCTAGCCTCCCAGACTAGGATTTTCAACACCTAACCCTCCAGGTTAGGATTTTCCGTCACCTAGCCCTCCAGACTAGGATTTTGCATACCATGCCTGATCCCCGATCAGGACTTAATCATAATCAACATGATCAACCTAAACTAAAATCGATGTCAACACCAAAACAGCAATCAGGGCCAGACTGCATCAACACTTGGGACATATCATTTCAACCAAGATCATGGGAGGGCAGAGCTTGCCAATATGATTGCATTGCATGAGTATCCTTTATCGATGGTTGATCATGTGGGATTTAGAAGGTACTCTTATTCCTTACAACCTTTATTTAAAGTTGTTTCTCGAAACACAATCAAAAACGACATCATGAAGATATTTGAGTATCAAAGAGATCAAACAATGAAATTATTAGACTCAAATACTAGTCGGATTGCATTGACAACTGATATGTGGACGTCAAGTAATCAGAAAAGAGGATTTATGGCCATCACTTCACATTTCATCGATGTTTCATGGAAATTACAAAGTCGCCTTGTGAGGTAAAATTTGTTTAGCTCTTTAATGTTGTACTTGTAATTACCATTAAAAATATTACTATTATTATTAAAATTTATTCTATTTGTTTTGTTACCAGGTTTGTATATGTGCCATGTCCGCATACTGCTGAGGTCCTTGCAAATGTCCTTGTCGATTGCCTCTTGGATTGGAACTTGGATCGTAAGTTATCTACTTTAACTGTTGATAATTGCACAACTAATGATGCAATGATTGATCTTATTCTAGACAAACTTCCTCCAAGTTCACTAATTTTAGAAGGAAAGTTATTTCACATGCGGTGTTGTGCCCATATTTTAAATTTGGTTGTGAGGGATGGGCTAGACTTAATTAGTGATAGTATTGAAGTTATTCGTTATAGTGTTGGATTTTGGACAGCAACGCCAAAAAGAGATGAAAAATTTGTTGAAACAGCTCGACAATTGAAGGTTCCTAGCACTAAAAAATTGGAACTTGATTGCAAAACACGGTGGAACTCTACATATTTAATGCTTAACACCGCATTGGAATATAAAGATGTGTTTGCTCGTTTGAAGCAACGTGAGGCTTTATATAAAAGAATTCCCACAGAAGAAGATTGGTCAAAAGTGGGACAGATTTCTTCTAGATTAGAAATGTTTTATGATGCCACAGAGTTATTTTCAGGGACTAAATATCCCACTATAAATCTTTTCTTCTCAACTATTTGCGATATTAAGTTGGCAATTAGTGATTGGCTTCTTTCAGATGATAGCGTGGTGAAAACAATGGCAACAAATATGAAAGTAAAGTTTGAAAAGTATTGGGATGTGATGAATTGTTTGTTGGCAATTGGGAGCATTTTAGATCCAAGGTATAAGATGAAGACAATTCAGTTCTATTATCCTCTTGTTTATGGTGATTTGTCTTCATTTGAGATTCAAAAAATAAAATACAAGTTATGTGACATGGTTGAAGAGTATAAGAAGAAATCTAAACAATTTCAGGAAGTGAAAGTTTCACAATATTCATCTTCAAGGCCTCCACTTCCTAAACGTAGTAGTTATGCCGATAAATTTGAGATGTTTATGGATTCTAATATTAGTACTGAAAATGAAAAGTCGGACTTGGATTATTATTTAGAAGAGTCACTCTTGCCAAGAAATACAAGTGACTTTGATATCTTATGTTGGTGGAAGACAAATGGGATCAAATATCCCATCTTGCATGATATTGCTAAGGATGTGTTGGCCATTCCTGTGACAACTGTTGCTTCTGAATCAACATTCAGTACTAGTGGTAGAGTTTTAAGTGCTCACCGTAGTAGGCTTCATCCTAAAACTGTGGAGGCTTTGATGTGTGCTCGAGATTGGTTATGGAGTGAAATTCAAGGTACTAAAAAGTTTCAACTGAAGCAATATCAAATATTTCATTCTTTTCATTTGTAATATACTAATATTTGTTATTTGTTTTGTCTTAATTATTAGATTCTACAATTTCAAATGATCAAAAGTTCGATAATGATTTTGATATAGAGGTAAGTAATAAGTTGTTTTTGTTATTGTATTAAAGTGTTTTAAGTTTATCTATATTTTTTTTCCTGTATGCCTTAATATCTTGTAGGAGTTGGAGTCATACTCATGCATGGGATCTCCCTCTATCTCTTAATTATCTGATGGGGAAGTTGCGTAAACCATTTCAGTCTCTGCATTTCCAGGTAGAAAGGTAAGAAGACTTGTATATATTTAAAAATGGCTTGAAATATATTTGGCTACTGAACATGACTACAACTGTTTGATCCCGACCTGAATAGCTTTTCTAACCTAGTTGTGATTTATTTTACATATCTAGTTTTATAATTATGATCTACTTATTTCAAAGTTCAAATGTCATACCAATTTCCCAATGTTGCTTGATGAGTTGGTGTTTCGCATTTCCTGAATATGTCACTAAGTACATTATAAATTTGGCCACTTGCTTGCTTGTCACCACTACCGAGTAATGCTGATGCAAGAATGTTTAGTAGTTTTTATTTGGCCACTTGCTTGCTTGCATTTCCTGAATGAGTTGCTTGCTTGTCACCGCTACTGAGTTAACAAGTTGCCAATTTGGTAGCAGTGACAAGCAAGCAACTTGCAAATAGTTGATTGATGTGCAAACCAAGATGTTTTCAGGCTTCAAGTGTAGACTGAAATTTTTGTCAAGTTCTTTCCGGAAGGTCTCGACGAAGCCATGCAAAATTTCTCCTGCCCATGGTTCAACATATTTCCAACTCGTGGATTGCAGCAGTGACAAGTATTTATAGTTGAGTTTATACCCATGATAGTAATGATACACTTAATCACATTTCCAACTATGGACATGATCAACTCTGTTTCTACCTTTTATACCCATTATAGTTGATCTTCTGGATCCTCAGTGGCTATCCATAGAATACTATTTTTTGTTGTCTGGATCTTATTGTATCAATCTGTAACTTTAGAAGGTAACAAATTCCGTCCATGTTCAAATGGGCAATTTCTAAATGCTCTATATAGATCACCGTACAGTGCCCTACAATTGGCAACTTGTTAAGGATTAAGGAATACACAATACACAACGTACATAGATTAACCATTTATGCTATTGAGTTGAATGGAGAGCAGAGAGCTTAGGAAGAATATTTCAACGTATCGACATGCATAACCCTATTTGGATATTACTTTTTGCAGGTTTTGGATATTTTACAGGGCTAAACAAGACGGTTCAGTAGTCTTGGTAAGTCATTGTTTCAAAATACCACCATTTACACTTATTCATTTGTTGAATTTGCAAGTTATTGATATCATCTTTGTAGGGTTAGTGTCATCCCTGGGAAGGACATGGTGATCATACTCATGACCATGGGCAGATGAGTTTGATATCATCTTTGTTAGGGTTGGCGTCATCCTTGGGAAGAGTTTTATTTTTTATGATGGGTTTGATATGTAAAAGAAATCATGATTGTGATGAGTTTGATACTTTGATATGTTATTAGACGTGGACACGTGGTGATGATAGTGATGAGTTTGATATTTTGATATGCTATTGAACCATTTAAACGTGGTAATGATAGTGATGAGTTTGATTTTTTTGCTTATTGAATGATTATTTGTTATGGGTGTATTACTGTATTACTTAAGTAATATCCATGTTTAGTGTTTATGATATTATGTATGCTATTAGATTTTGTATCCATACATAGTTGTATTTTTGCTAATAATTTTGAGTTTTTACAAGTGGGGACGGGGACGGAGACGGGGACGGGGACGGGGATGGAGATTTACTCCCCATGGGTTCGGGGACGGGGATTCCCCGATTAAGTAGAAGCGGGGATGGGGATGGGGACGGGGATGGAGATTTATTTCGGGGACGGGGATGGGGATGGCAAACCCGTCCCCGACCCGCCCCATTGCCATCCCTAGCGGGGCAGGAGCTGTCAGCTTCCCCGGCTATATAAGTCTCTTCACTCCGCATCTCGCAGGTACGCGCAATAGTGCATTCTTACTGTTCTATTGCTTTCCTTCTGCTTGCTACTCTCGAGGATTGACTTAACCGTCGGAGTGCCTTGCCGGGGACTTTTCCCGGCAGATTCTAACGGTCCCTGTCTCGCAGATCAACAGCGAGCTTCATGGCCAGCCTCGGCGGTTCGTGCTCCCCAGAGGACCATCTCACTTTTGGGAAGCCAACCTCACTTCACGACAGGATCAATGCATATAGAGGATTGACCTCAGATACATGCAGCTTTGATGAGAGATCGATTTCCCTTGAGGGGATGGTTGTGCCGGTGCAGCGGACTTTCAGGAGTATCTTGGCAACATTGATGGAGTCTATGTGGACATCCTAATGAGGAGGGCAGATCCTCTGTCCCAAAAAAGTCCCTATCTCGTCTGTCTCGCTCCCCGACGACGACCAGCGAGTCATCCGATTGCCGATCGGATACGGGCGGTGGCCGGAGGTTGTCACCCGGAGCAAAATATACCCTGAGGGTACGGTGAACCCGTCGAGATCGCCGCAATTGCGATCTCGTCGGATTCACCGTCGAATCTGACAAGATTGCAAGTGCAGCGATTTCGACCCATTCACCGTTCTTCTAGGATATCATTTAATTTGGTACGACAATTAAAATTTATCGATGGTAGCCTATCAACGATCGGACGATTCGTCGGCCGTCGCCGGAGAGCGAAACAGGCGGGACAGGTACTTTTTTAGGACAGACAATCCCATTTTCCCAATGAGAGGACTATGGTTGATGCAGCGGACATCGAGGAGTTACTTGGCAGCATAGATAAAGTCTCATCAGCGTTGGATCGGATGATGCATCTGCTCCCGTGGAGAGATCTGTGAGAGTAATTTATGATAAACTGATTAAGGTTAGATATTATATTTTCTAATATACTATTAAGTATATATGATTGAAAGATTTGTTAGGATCTGGCATCAGGTTGAAATCCAGTTAAGTCTGGAAAACTTGATAATTGATAGGAAGTCCAGTTTGGACCGCGGGACTTGACGACCGACCGAAACTTAGATAGGTTGATATCTGATTGGAAGTCTAGTTGGGTTTGCGGGACCTGACAACTAACCGAAGTCTAGATAGGGTATCTGGGAGGAAGACCTGGTGGGTCAAAGAGTCCAGTAAAGTCTGCAAATGGTAAGTGGAGGTAAGTCATTGGAAGAGAAAGTTCCCATGAGGATGAGTCCCCGTAGGTGCTGATCCAAATTAGATTTATTTTCAAAGTCTAAGTTGAGACTAAGACTAAATCTCGGTCTTGAGAAAGCAGAGTTTAATTAACTCACAATATATATGTAGGACCGTAGAGAATGAGAGGGGGGATGAATCTCATCGTAAAACTTTTCTTTTCGTTTCGTAAAAAGTAAGAGAGATAGAGCAACGGAAAAGAAATTAAGACTAAGAGCACAATAGGATTTACTTTGTTCGGAACCTTCGTCGACTCCTACTCCAAAGCCCACAATCCCTTGGATTGTATCCATTGGGCAATCCAATAAAATTTCCTCCGAGAACTCTTGGAAGGAGAATATCGAATACAAATGAAGGGGACACAGTAACAAGTACACTATTCCCTTTTGAATGCAAAAGCTAGCACAAAAATAAAATATACCGACAAGTGCGTAACAGAAATAAAAGCTTGTTGCTAGAGTACTTCTTGGTGCAGAGGCTTGCTTAAAGAAGATCTTAGCGCAGAGAGTGTGACGGACAGCAGGTTTCGAACCACAATAAAGTTATACTTCAATTAAACCTTTAATCCTCCTTTTATAGCTGAATACAAATCTTCAATTCTGGAAAACCTCGTTCCGTCGACTGATCCCTCTAATCGGTTGACAGAACCTCCTGCAAATGTTCCTTGGTTCGCGTCCAATTTCTTTATCCAAAATTTTCTCGATCCGTCGACTGAACATGCTTCTCCATTGATGGAACCAGAGTTTTCCTCTCTATCTGATCTGTTGAGATGACTGTTACGTCAACAATTAATGATCCATCAATGGATCCCATTGATTAGTCGATGGTACACTAACTTTTCCTCAATCCTCAGAGCAGCCTGTCTTGCCTCTGTGATAACTCTGATTCGTCAACTGATCCTAATGATCAGTTGACGAAACAATTCTTTGATATAACCATCAACGGAACATCTTTATCCGTTGACGATGTTGGAGCCAAAAGCATCAGACAAGAATAGTCAACCTCTAGGATTTCGATATTTGACAATATACCAAGGTCCGGTCAGTTTGACCAAGAGTTAAGCCAAACAGAACTTGATGTTTTGTCACGCCCCGAGACCCAGGAGCCGCTGTTCCAATATAAAAATCGGACAGCACCTCCCCTGTCCGGCGGACAATTTACACATACACACAACAACTATAACAATACCACGCAGTTTATATTCGGCCTCAGGCCTCCAAAATAGATAAACACGACCTAAAACACAAAACAACTAAGTAACTCATACCTGACTGCGGACCGGTCCGACTTATGACGAAACAACAAATACAACACCCCTTAGGGCTCACGACATATACATATCGCTAAAAGAATTAAAACAAATACACTACAAGTACAACACAAAACATGTCGCGATGGGTAGGGACTGGCTGCTGGGCTCTTCTGGCGACTCCAAATATCTCAACCTGAAATAAAAACATATATGGCAACGGGGTGAGTCCATAACTCAGCGAATACCCAGCAGATATGCATAGTATGTTATAATAACAATAAGCATCTACGTTAATACAGTCTCATATCAACAATATGGAAAAACTAGTACTGGAAATACTGAGGTAGATACATACCAGAATCCAGCTAACCTGAAAAGAGGACAATGAGTACCATGGAAATATCATTAGTCATATAATCTCAAATAACAAGTCTCCAGAATATGCATGTCAAACAAGTGCAAGAATCAAGTGCAGCAAACAATGCACGATGCAAAGTATGCACATGGTGCAATGACATGTGTCACCCCTAACACCAGACAGATCATCGTACACCTGTCATAGGGACGTCTGAACGGGTAGGGCTCTGACAACTGTACGCACTCTGCCATCACTGCTCCTGAGTGACCGGGTGGACAGGATGCTGGCGAGGGACCACCCCTCTACCCCAAGCAATGGGGGAGCTCCGCTCTCATCTCCTCGTGGCTCAGTACGAGAAGGGACCCCTGCTTGCTACCACGCCCGCGCTCACCCTCCTCATAGTGGCCGAACGGAGCAATACAGAGCAAATGCACACATCTACGGTATCCACTAACCCATGAGTGGCCGTGTGTGCATGTCATGTACCGGAAGACGATTAGGCTCAACCACAAGGGAGTCGCTGATCGCCGGCATGCAACAGTGCAAGGATGGTGTATGATAGATACACATACATAATAACTCAGGGATAACTAACAAGTATCCAGGACAGGCATAATTACTCAGGGATAACTAACATGTATCCAGAACAGGCATAATAACTCAGGGATAACTAACATGTATCCAGAACATGCATAATAACTCAGGGATAACTAACAAGTATCCAGGACATGCATAATAACTCAGGGATGACTAACAAGTATCCAGGACAGGCATAATAACTCAGGGATAACTAACATGTATCCAGAACAGGCATAATAACTCAGGGATAACTAACATGTATCCAGGACATGCATAATAACTCAGGGATAACTAACAAGTATCCAGGACATGCATAATAACTCAGGGATAACTAACAAGTATCCAGGACAGACATAATAACTCAGGGATAACTAACATGTATCCAGAACAGGCATAATAAACAAGGCTAGCGTATAATCTTACTGCTATCTATAACCAACCATGCATAGCAATATGACAATATCTAAAAGATAAGTCAAAGGGTACCCGCCTCCAAGAGTAGAAGTCTGTATCAAATGAGAACCTCCCGTCCCGAAGTCCAAAAGCGATCAATGTCCTGTATCAACGGACATAATTTTAGCTATCTTAACAATTATCAAGTAGCTAAACAGATCCCTAAACCATATCAGGGTTAACCTAATTATCGTAATCATTTAATTATCCCAAATTAGATGATTAGCATAAGTTTTCGCGATTGGGTTTCAAACTTAGATTTAGTCCAACCCTAAACAAGATCCAATCCAACTCAACATTAGAACCAAACCAAAATCACAATAGCATAGCCCACAGCTAAGAGATATATCAGGATCAACAATTAACCCCAACTCAAAGCAAACTCAATCCCAAACAAAATCCATATCATTTCATCATCCCTGTACCACTCAGCACAACCACAAACAAGAAAATCTTAATCCAATTAACCTATTACCTATTCAAGCTCACGACACAATTGAAAACCAAGGAGAGTAGGTTGTTCATTCAAACTCCAAGATCCTAGAACTAAATTAATCTCATAATTGCAGCTCATGGTTGAAACAATTGGTAAAACTATTCCAATTATCAATCATTGATCCATTACCTAATCCTTTTAATTAATCATTCCTTATTATAATCCAAACCACCATGTATTACCAGACAAGAAAACACCACTTGATCAATATACAGAAATTGGGTTACAACCAAAAACCCACGCATGGCAGTGGCTTGAATCCAATAACAACACAATTCCAAATCCAACACAACAAACCAATCTAAATAGAGATTTTAAATCCAAAACCTAACACTTAATTTTCCAGAAAACCTCATCCAAAACACTTCCAATTAATACCAGATCTCATAGGTACCTAGAAGCATTCCAAAACAGGTTACAGTTTCAATTCGAAACCAAAAGAAGAGTGGCAAGGAATCTACAGCAGTTAGGTTAGCCACGGCAAACTTGAGATGATCTCCTTACCTAAAATGGGCGCCGGCAGAACTCCCTTTCTCCTATCTGACGATCAGAGGTCGCCCAGGTAATCCACCCATCTCAGATCTGCCCTTCACAGCTCGATAACCACCAGGCCACCAGATACGTGCTGTGATAAGAACCATATCATGGAAACTCAATCAGATGTGCCCTTCTTTTCCCCTTTTCCTCAATCGAATGAAAAAGAAAACAACTCTATAGAATGGCACGGGATGACCTCACCTTCTCGCATCCAAGGCTAGGAGATCTACACAGACTCTCCGGATGATCCATGAGCGATAGCAGTGCCCGACCTTCTCCTTCGCAGCATCGCTTGGCCGGAGCAGGGCGTTCGCGAGGGAAATCCCACCACTTGTAAATCCTGGTTTGCCCACACATTAGGTATTGTGGATTGGAAGGAAGAGGTTGTCGTGGATCGAGAGCAGCGATCCGAGAGGAACTTCGGTCGGTTTCTCGTCGGATGGATGAAGAAGGAGCGATTGGGGGAATCGGTTGCGGCTAGGGCATCGTGGGAGAGCACAAGCGAAAAGGAGAACTCGGGGTGGCTTAAGTAATGGAGTTTTGCACTTTAGTCCAAAAGTTTAATCCTATCGCAAGACTGCCCCTAGGTTTAAATTTATTTACACGTTAGCCCTTGTAGGAATTTGTTCTAACACAATCTAGTCCTTTCTAATGCTTATATTATACTATCTGAATCCCAAAATTTTCTCCAAGGCTCGGAAACTCTAAGAACTTTTCCGAAACATTTTTCCCGAGTGAATAAAAGTATCGGATTTAACATGTTTGATAGGGTAAACCCAGGTCTAATCAGTTAGTCAAACAAAACTTGATGTTTGATAGAGTGATTAGCAAAGAACCCAATGCTGGTTAATTTGACCAAGGGTTAAACCAAACAAGACTTGATGTTTGATAGGGTAAATCCAGGTCTAATCAGTTAGCCAAACAAGACTTGATGTTTAGCAGAGTGATTAGCAAATAACCCAGGGCTGGTTAGTTTGACCAGGGGTTAAGACAAACAAGACTTGATATTTGGTAGATTGACTAAACCTAGATTTAGTCAGTTATACCAAGGGCTAAGCCAAACATGACTTGATGTTTGACAAAGAGAAATCTAGTCAGAATCAGATGACTAGCAAAGAAGTCCTTGTCAAGGCACCGAAGACCTGGTGAGTGAAGTTGGGCACGATGTCCTAGTTCGTGGAATTACGCACGAAGACCTGGCCGAGGGTTGGGTACCGAAGTCCTGGTTGAGGATTGGACATGAAATCCTGGTGAGTGAAGTTGGGTCCTAGCTAGTGAATGAAGTTAGGTAGACGAAGTCCTAGTGAGTGAAGCTAGGCATGACCTGACTGCGAGTCGGACACGAAATCTTGGTGAATGAAACTGGATAAAAGTCCTAGTGAGTGAGGTCAAACATGGAAAAGTCATAGTAAGTGAAGTTGGATAATGAGAAATCTTAAGAAATTGATCTAAGATAGTAAAGTTTTGAAAAGTTAATTTTAAATAAAGCCTAATAAATTAGGTAAATTTTTAAAAGTGGAGCTTAGGATGCTTGTATGCTAAAAGTTCCTATGATTTATTTTTTTTTTTTAATGTTGATTCTATGACAAAAATTAAAAACGAACTCATGATCTTTTACCGTATGATAGGAAAAATAATTTTTTATTTTCTCAAACAAAAGTTAGAAAACAACGCGTGCAAAAAAAAAAAAGGTCAGATTAGTATTTAAAATAAAAGATGGGCAACGCAAAGCCGAGTACGTCTCTTCCCGACAGACGTCAAGGAAGAGAAGGCGTCTATAGCCTCGGGTATGGTGTCAGAAAACGCAGGAAGATGGGCAATCAATCAACTCGTGATGTTCGAGCCACTTGCGATGTTGAGGATTATCTATTTTTAGAATGTTTTCTGATATTGCTACGAATTTTTTTTTTTGGGTTGAACCGGTCGCATACAGTAGGAATCCATTCGAATATTCTAAATAATTTAGTTATAGGAAAAATGAAATCCTCATTTTCCCGTTTCCATACATTCTGAAAAGAAAAAACTCCGGAGAATATTTCACTTTAATATAACGGTAAATTATCATAAATTCCCCAATAGTCCTTTGATATTTACATACATTCATCACACAAGTTTATCTTTATTTTTACTCCTTGATGGAACTGAGCATAAAAGAGTGAAAATTGAGTATACATCAGTGAAAACTGAGTATAAAAGAGTAAAACTTGAGTATAAAAGAGTGAAAATTGAGTACATGGGTTATTGATGTGGTGGATACAACCTGTCATACTCAATTTTCTAACTTTTATACTCAATTTTCTTCAAACAATATTCACCAAACATCCCATCAGGGACTGCATGCAAAGAAAAATTTGTGTAGGGATTGCATGCAAAGTTGACTTGGTAAGTAGGGAGTTTAGGAAAATTTACCCTTAATATAACTAACTTTTAAATAAAAAATTAGATATCTAATAAAATATTTTTCTATGGATTAAAAATTAATCTCAAATCTTATTATAATAAATATTCATGAAATATCAATTCCGCTGTGGGTCGGATTGTAAATGAATCGAACGTTGATGAACAAATTTAGTATTCGACTTGGTTAGAATTTATTTATATTTGTTCAATACACGCAAGATCGATTATATAAATAAGCTAGAATAATTTGTTAAGCTAAACAAATAAGCTTGAATATATGTGTTCGACTCGTTAACGTTCATGAACAATGTTCGTGAATAACGTTCATAAATCATATTTATTAATAAAATTCTTATCAATATATTAAATAAATAAAAAAATTAAAATAAATAAATAAGTTTGAATTATCAAGCTCAATAACCAATTAAATAAAAAAGTTTCAAACAATCAATAAGTTTAAATTGAATGTTCCATAATATCTAAATGAACCAAACTCAAAACAAACTTTAATTGAAAGTTTGATAGCATCTAAACAAACCAAACTCAAGCCAAGCTCAAGCTCATCAAAAACAAATTAACCAAGCTAAAATAATCATTCAAAATTTTGATTCATTTTAAGCTCAGTTTGATTCGGTTCGATTACCTTATCAAATAAATTCTAGTATCTCAAACTTTGGCTCTGTTCTACTTGTTTAAAATGTGTGCATTATAATTTAATTGTACTCATAAGTAGAAGATATTTATTTTAATCATTCATTAGATAAATTTAAAGTAAGTAATTCATACATAAAAAAAAATATTTTAAACATCAAATTTGATACTAAATTAACGAGTCTAATATTAAATTTTTTGAAAAGATATTTTTAATTTTAAAATTAATATTTTATTATTCTTTTAATCTAATGTTCACCTTCCCAATTAAATTATAATGTCTAAATTAAAAAAAATTAAAAATCGAAAATCCATAAGATTCACCTTCCTAATTGGATTATACTTTTTAAGCTAAAAAAATTAAAAATAAAAAATTTCTAGGATTCATCTTCCCAATTGAATTATAATTTTTTTAAAACAAGACTCAAAGCGCTTCCAATTATATAGTATTAAAATTGTCACTTTTAAAATTTAGGATAAAAAATAAATGCTCAATTTTAGAATTATAATTTTTTAAAAAAAATTAAAATTAAAATCATCAATTTAATATTAAATTTAAAATATGAAAAAAAGTACGTGTTCCCTTTTTAAATATAGATTCTATTTGACATTTAAATTTTAATCTTTTTTATTTATTCTTTTAAAGCCATAGTAAATTGCTTCTAGTGGCATTGACTCAGAAAAAGTAGGGGTAAATCTGATGAAATTGCATGGGCAGGTGTTCAAATAAGAAAGTTGCATGAGCAGTTGCTAACATTTTCACAACTGACACTTCCTGTTTTGAATACGGCTCCCTATAATTTAATATTCTTATGTTCCTTTTTCATTCATAATTGATTGTATCATCTACCTTGTCTTTATTTTCACATTCGTCAAAGAAATAATGTTACAAATTATAATTTTTTTGTTCGCATTATGAAGAATCAAAGATGCTCTCCCCTATATATAAAGGATTAGGGTACTAGGATAAATATTTTTAGTGATTTATTTTTTTTCTGAGTGTGCGAGATCCACCATTATTTGAAATAATTGTTAAGACGATGATTTCATCTTTGATGTAAAGAAGATGTATATACATGCAGCCGATCACAACAAAAATGGAGGGAAGACTAAGGGCATCTCGAATGGAAAGTTTTTAAAGAGATTTATGAGATGAAAATGTTGGGAAAATATTTTTTTAATTATTATGGATACAAGATTTGAGATTTGAAATTTTTAGTTTAAGAGTAATAGTGAATTTCAAATATCTCCTTTCACTTCAAAATTAACAATACAAGTGGAGCCAGTGATTAATGATGCTCAAAATGTTGATAATTTATGATCCATAAAAAAGTTATAAGGAGATTTTTTGATTAACCAGGTAATGATCGAACCTGAAACGATTATTTCGGTCCATCACCTGTTGGGTTCTGAGCGCAGCGAAATATTTATAATAAAGCAAAAATCTACTCTTAAATCATGGATCTTTTCGTGGTACATATAGTTCTAAACAAAATGATGCGAAAATAAGCATAAACTGAAAACATACCTTGTAATCCTTTGCTTATTTGTGAATAATATCACGAATAGATGAGAAGCCCACGTGTGACTCCTCTAGCGGTATCCACGCGCACAAGATCACGAACTAGATGATCCGTTAGGTGCTAGCCACTTGGATCGATCGAATTCTTTCGGATGCACTACGGATCTGGAGATGCGTCTCCAACTAGAGAAGAAGTAGTCAAAGGCTTCCTGAGAGAGATGGAGAGAAATTGCACAAGAGAGAGATAAAGGAGAAGTGTGTCGAGCCACTTGGGTCTTCTTCCAAGGATGGTAATATATAGCCTCCAAGGAAGATGAAGAGACATGACTCTTCATATTTTTCATTAATTTATCATAATTGTGACTTTTGATAATAGAGACTCTTCATCTTCTCCATTAATAATAATTAATAGAGACTCTTCATCTTCTCCATTATTGCCACAATAATTGTGACATTTCATATTCTCCAAAGAGAATAAGAGATAAATTCACTCTCTCTTCTCTTCATCAAATAAATCTATATTTGATCTTGATCCGTTCTCGCTTTCGATATTTCAGAAATAATTAATAATCCAATTAATTCTTATTCAGAAATAATAAATTGATTAATTTTAGTATCCACTAAAATAATCAACTACAGATATTGTTCGCGTTTATGTGCTATGCGTGCGACCCTCTAGGTTCTATACACGAAGGCAGTGTAAATCCATACACAGACTAAGGTAACCGTCTAGCAATAGTTTTTAGCCACCCAACGTGATAGAATATTAGTTATAAACTAAAACCTCCATGAACCGATTACTGTGTAATTCAATCTCTTCATCTTTATCCTACATCCCAATTAATTCGGTGCAGTATGCATCATCACCAATTAATTGTTTTACTTGATTTCCAAGATATAATAGACTCATCTTGAATGATAATCATTCCTCCCATGGCCATGGATTTCGAGTCACTAATATCTCTATCAAGCGGCCAGGATGTTAACTCCCAAATCCAAGAGAGCGATGAATCCTCTATTGACTCAACACTATTCTCTCTACGTTTTGTCATACACCCAATTACCGTATTAATCACAATCCGATTAAAGATTGCTTTTAACGGCATCAAAGTACATAACTCCACACATAGAATATATGAAGGTCTCAAGTCAAAAGATCAGTTACACTCATTCATTAAGACGAACTACCAATGATGCTTAATATGTGGTGTTCACTTAAACGGGTCGTGTCCAGTGTACCTCTAAACTCAAGGCACCCCTAAGTACAACTTGGATATCCATCCCTCCGGTCTATCTTGACCTAGTCATACTTAGCGTTGATCTAGATATCTATGTCCCCTCTAGATATCTATCCGATCAAGGACGATTTTCAGAATAATATAACAATTAATCTGTGGGACTTTATCACTAATCATATACGTACAGAAAAATAAATGATTAATGTCAAATACTTGCATTTATTAAAATAATTATCTATAAATACATAAAAGTGTCTTGGCACACATTATCAAGTATATAAGGAGATTTTTTTATTATGGAGAGTGGTATATTTTTATAATTTTAATGTGACATTGAGGTGGCATATTAGAAACTAAAAAAAAAAATTATATAGTAACGCTACTATTAGTCTATTAGAGATGTCTTAAAAATTAATCACCTACCAGAAATATTGACAAGTCATGAGCTTCCTCAACCTCTTCAACATCGTCGATGGCGCGTTGCTTAGTGATTTCCTTAGTTGGGCCATGACTTGCTCCATGAAAACGGCATCGCAAGGCAGCATGATCGGTCGATCACCGGCCGGCATCCCAAACTCCTCCACCGACAACCTGAAGAGCTCCACGAAGACACTGGTCTTCAAGTAGGTTACCGGCACCACAAAGCGCCGACCCTCTCGGGTGTAGACCGCCAAGTGGCCTCTCGGAGCCAGTTGTATTGCTCCCCCCGCCATTGATGGATCCGAACGACGAAGGAGGTGGAGATGTTGCGGCTGTGGCGGTGAAGAAAATGGAGGGAGGGACTTGGCCGGTTTTAAATAGAGATCAATGGAGCAACAAGTAGAGAGATTTGCACGTGCAAGACTTTATGACTTGTCAATTCATCCATTTGACCAACTCCATCCACCTGATTTACGTAGTCAAAGTTGTTTCATATGGCACCTTCTACTAGTCTAATTATCATGCATGCATGATTAGTCAAACTCCTTAGATTTCCTAAATCTAAGAGACTTTCTAATCCATTTTTGGACCAATTTTGGCCGCACAAATATTAATAAAATTTTTGTAATTAAAATGTCTATTGCAATGGATAGCATAATAAATAATCCATTAAATTTTTTCTATGAAAATTTCTTATTTTATTGGCCACATAAGTATTTAGATAATAATCATCTAATTTTTTTTAATAACTTAGTCCATCACATCACAGGGTTTCGTTTGATCAGTCCTCGGGGGTTTTTTATCAATTCACTAGATTTATGGGGGCAACGTTACGTTGTCTCATTTGACAGTATAACCTTATGATGCGTCAAACTCCTTGAATTCCTTAAACCTACTAGATGTACCATAGGAATTCTTTGATATTTGAGCATAATTAAATTACTAGTACCAAAAGGTCAAAAAAAAAATATTGCAAAAAATGTTGGTCGTGTTATTACAGTAAGTAGAATCCCATTATCATTGCTGCAAACGAAAGATATATAATATATGGCTTCATTAATACATGGCTAGTGTATTGTGACATCTATTATCAACAAGAAATAAGAAGTAAACACTATCATGGGAAATCTTGGTTGAAAGCAGTGGCGGAACCAAAAAAAAAAAAAAAAAAAAACTTACAGCCCGGGGCTATTCTCAAACTCCCCGAGCTAACTTCCTCTCTCACGCATCATTTTTATCTTCATTAATAGCTTCTTCATGTTGTACTCAGCCAGGGCCCACGGGAAGCTTGGCTCTGCCCTTGGTTGAAAGGCAAAATAGGAACTATCTTTTTGATTTATTTCTTTATAAATAACTATGAGACCAATTATGTGAGACACCTGAGATAATGAATGACCTATTTTTTTACAAAATTATTGAATTAATGCTTATGTTTTAGGAGCCAATACGTGTATCTTAGAATTATTTCCTAACAAAACACTTTCAGATTTTCACCAACAAAAGGTAGAAAAGAAAAAAAAATTTGACGAGATTGAATAACATTGAACCTTGGGTGACTGGCCCGGCCCGACGAAAATTTTTCATTCAAATTTTGCCAGTCTAATTTTGAAAGTATACAATCTTTTTATTCGCTTATTTCATAAGCGAACTTAAATCCTCACAAAAGGCTGGTTAACTTTGAAATCCTCTTTTATAAGGTTTAAGGAAAAAATGAAATAAAAATGATTAACGAGGTTTTTTCAACCTCGGGCGACCGGTCCGGTTCCACGGAAGTTTCCTATCGGCCATCAGGGCTTTTATAAGGTTTAGGGGCACCCACAACGATGTGTTAATCGAGCGCTATAACGCTCGATTAATGCACCGCGCGCGTTAAATCTATTGTGGCGAGCTCGTTAAAGCGCTGACGCGATGAACATATTTAGATATTTGAACGCGTTTATCGCATCGTAACATCGCATCGCCAATCGATTGGGGCAGTCCTCAATCGATTAGGAGCACTCATCGATTATGGGCACCCGCAATCCAAATACTCTTGAACTGCGATTGAGAATGCCTTTAATCAATTGGGGCAGTCGTAATATATTAAAAATCGACAACGATCACCTAAACGATCACCAACTTCATGCTGACTTAGTTGAACATATTTGATCGCAATACAATCCTAAATTAGTATTTTACAATAACCCCTGAATTAGTATTTTATTGTTTCGCTTTATGTTAATTTATATGCTATTTTTTAATTATATACAAGTGTATTTTTTATGTTGTTCTCTTTTATTTCAAATTTATAATAATAATTTAAATTTCAAATAATGATAAATATATTTAAAATTATTATTATTATTTATTTTAAATAATAATCATTTAAATTGGTGAATGAAATTGAAAAATAAAAAATATGTAGGTAAGAGAATGAATATATGAGAAAATATATATGTGAGAGAATGTATATGTGAGATAATGTGTATGTGGTATGTGAACCTCACAAATAATGAGGATTTAATATTAAACGAATGTGAGAGAATGAAGATGTTAATGTTAATGTGTATGTGGCATGCGGATCTTATGCTTTTTATACGGTAGTAGATATTATAACGTTAAAGGTGTTAAATGGTTACGGACGCCCTAAGTTAAGGCTACAAATCATCTATCAATCGATTGTTCCACCAAAATTCAAATATTATATTTAGGAACAATCCTTTCCAATTCAGTATTGGCCACAACAATTGAATATCTTTTTATCATCAATCGATTGTTAAAGCAACAATCTGAGTGTCACCGTCGAATTCAAAAAATTTTATTGGTTGCAATAGTATTATTGATTGATTACCCATACACAAGATGTATAACAAACCCTCTCAAATCTCGAACTCGAGGTTTAAAGGCTCATTATAAATTGTTAGTTTATAGCATTTGACTTTCTATTTCAATTTTACTAAGATTGGATTCTCACTTTATGTAATATTCATTGATCTCAATCTATTATGATTTTCTTCTACTAGCATTCCATCCATCTTTATTTGTGGAGACTTTTTTTTTAATCTAACTTCTAGTCAACTATTCTATTAGAATTTTATTATTATTTAACATCCGATCAAACTTGATTTATAAGGATTTTATCCTTGTTTAATATTCATTAAACCTTGACAATGGTTTAATAATGACCATTATTGCCAAACATTTGATTTTTTTTTACCTATTTAGACTTTTCTTTTCTCATTTAACATCAGATCTTGTATGAATTATGGGACTTCAGTTTTCATTATAACATCTAATCTTTCAGAATATATTAGGACTTAGTCTAATCAATTCTGATCCATTTAATTTTTAGATCTTATGTGGAATATTTAATCTTACTTTGACTTTGTCATTGCAAACTCCTTGGACTTCTAGCCGCAGAGTATCGTCAAATTAGACTTCTCCATTAATAAACAATTAATCAATTCTCGACTTATTTAATTTTTTGCTCACACATCATACATATTATTCAAACATCAAAATTCAATTTGAACTAACTGATCAACAATATTGATAAGAGGCCAATTATATCAACCAACAGTATGGATTCTGGAAGTGGAATTTAGCCAAAAAAGAACGAGTAAATTTGGTGAAGTTTCCTTCTGATACTTATCTTAATTAAAAAGCACTTATAATAGATTGGCCTATCAATCTAATATTCTATTAAGAAAAATTTATTTATTAATAGGTTAAATTTTAATATTTAAATATATTAAAAATTAAGAAAGTATTGTGGCACTACTTAGATCTTTATTGTCGGAGGAGAGTTTGGGATGCCACTCCTCCTCCGACAACCTGAAGAGCTTCACGAAGACACTAGTCTTCAAGTAGGTCACCGGCATCATAAACCGCCGACCCTACCGTGTGTAGATCGCGAAGTGGCCTTTGGGAGCCAGTTGTATTGCTGCCCACGCCCTCTGCCCCGCCATTGATGGATCCGAAGGACGAAGGAGCTAGTGGGAGATGTTGCTGCTGTGGTGGAGAGAAAATGGAGGGAGGGACTTGGCCGGCTTTAAATAGAGATTTGGGTGGGTGTCTTGGAGAGGAGGCATGGGGAAGACTTTAAAGGTGCGTTTGGTTGAGGGTGTTCTGTGATAACCTTGGTTATTCATCCAAAATTACTAATAAAAACCTTGTTTGGTTTAGGTAATGAAGAATTCTCCGATAATCAATTATACCCGCCACATTAGCAAAAGTGGTCATACAACCCGGAATCAGAAAACCAAGGGAAAGCCTGGTTTTTCTCAATTCCGGGGTTAAGATAATTTTTTTTCCAAAATTAACCTTCATTATTTTCTATTTATGACATAAATACCCTTAATAATCAATTAAATTACAATATACCCTAAATAAATATTATTTTCGGCAGAAACTCACGCGACTCCACGCCTCCGTTCCAGCGGCGATTCTCAACCCTAGCAGAGCGGCGACTCCATGCCCCGATTCGAAGGGCGATTCACAGTGGCCATCGTCCCTAGCAGCGCACCGAGCGGCGATTCACAGTGGCCATCGTCCGTTGCAGCGCACCTAGGGACAGCGGAAACCCTAGCGGCCATCGTCCCACCTCGCGGCGATTCGAAGCCTTCTTCCCACCTCGCGACGAGATCCTAGCGGCGCACGATCTTTCGGAAACCCTAGCGGCGATTCTTCACAGGTATTTATTTTCGTGTTCTTTCTATCTCGAGAAAATATTTTCATGTTCATAGGCATTCACAGAATTCCCATGCTTGATTTTTTTTTTTTGATTTTTTCATGAAGATGATCTTTCAGAGAATAGTGAAAAATCTGAAAAGTGAAAAAAAGTATTTGTAGTAAAGAAGAAATTTGGATTTGGTTTTGGCATCTACGTTAGACATTTGATGAATTTAATAGTATATTTTTCATTGTTTCATTACTGTCAGTAGCTAAATCATGGTTTGCATGGTTGTCATTTTGGTGAATTTAATAGGGTAATTTTGGCGAAAGAATTTGTCGATTTAACTGATTATAGTAAAAAAGTTTGTCATGGTTGTCATTGCAATTAAAGAAAAATTTTATTTTATATTTTTTGTGTGGTTATTCAGTTGCTAGATCATTTTTGTTGAGTTTTTCTGCTTTGATAGTGAGCTTCTTTTTGTTCAGTCTTGCTGCATTTCTGAAAGCTTCTTTTTGTTCAGTCTTGCGCTTGTTATTAGCCAAAATCGTGTTTAGTCTTGCTGCATTATCTATAATCTTGATGTCTGGTTTTATATGATTGCCGGTGAGTTGCTCTAGCTTTTAGATTGAACTTGGATTAAACTTATTAGATGAATGTATTTTTGGATTATTTTCTTTTCGTTTTTTTTGAATGTGTTTTTATTTGTGAAATGCTTATTTACTTGTATATTTCATCGTGATGCTACAGGTTGTTCTAAGTTCTATTGATCGTACGTCTTTAGTTAGTTAATTCTGCACGCTCTGTTCTCCATTGATTTGTTTCAGAAAAATAACAACTTAATTTGCTTTAAAAAAACACCAACTGAAGCCAAATTGATGCTTGAGCCTTTCATAAGCCCGTGGAACTCAGACAGAAGGAATCCAAATTGATGCTTGAGAATTTCTATTTCAGCTATTGTTGGTGATATAACACCTTCAGATGGCATTCCAAAGGCAGAAAAGAGTAGCTATTGTTGGTGATATCACACCTTCAGATGGCATTCCAAAGGCAGGAAAGAGTAGCTATTGTTGGTGATATCGTGATATCACACCTTCAGATGACATTCCAAAGGCAGAAAAGAGTAGCTATTGTTCATATCCATTCGACTTACCAATTCTCCTTGTGACATGCAATCGTTCAGAGTTGAATCCTTATATCTGGATTATCTTAAAGATGGAGCTTCTAAAGTACCATAAGTTTTTTTTTTGAAAATAGTCAAATTCTTGTGTGTGATGATTGGCAAAATAGGAGCATTTAGTAAAGGTAAAATTGTTGCCGTGTTTTTGGACAATTTAAAAACCACCATTATTTTTCATTGAGGAAGGATGTTTTTAAAAATTATTTTATTATTTTTAAAAATATATTTGAATAATTATTGAGCTTTATTGATTTCAAGCATACAGAGCAAATGATACTTTCTAAAATAATTTTATAAATTCTATTAAATATATTGATAAACAAATATTCTTTTTTAGGAAAATATAAAATTTGGAAATTGTCTCGAGTTTTTTTTTGTTCACGATCATCCAACAATGGACGACTGATACGTTAAAAAAAATAGTAATTGTCAAGTGTATATTTATTGACGAATAGAAAATTTGGAAATTGTCTCGAGTGTATTTGTTGATGAATACATTAAAAAAAGTTTTGAAGTGTATATTTATTAGGGGTAATATAGTAATTGTCATATTAGGTTATATGTTAAAATCTTCAACCAAATAAGTTTTTGTTCCATTACCAAAGATTAAATCAAACAACATTAGGTTATATCTTATTCCCTATAACCTTGGTCATGTAATTACCTGGTAATCACATGCCCAATGTTATCAAAGAATACCCTCAACCAAACACACCCTAATAGTATTTCTTGAATTTTAAAATTTATAAATGGGAGCACATTTAAAAAACAATTCACTTTCAAATCAACAATTCACTTGTCCTGACAAATCATGATTATGACTGATTAATATACTCATCTGCTGGCCTGAGAGGCCGCCTCAGCACACTCAGAGGGTTGCAAAAAAAAACGATAGAGATGATGGGCAATGACAATGCATGTCCATAATTCCTTTTGCACAATTCGATGATCCCTCACTGTTCACTCCGTGTAAAGGATGGCTCACACCAGTTCAGCACTCCTATTGGAAAACGATCGCTAGCTAGCCAGCTGCAATCAGCTGTATAATACTTCAAAAAACATTTTAAAAAGAAGGAGCAAACCAATTTCGTAGCTCCAAACGTATATCTTTATCGATTCTCCAGCATCTCATCGCATGTGTCGCTTTACCTGAGCCCGTTTATTTATGGACACAGAATTTCCACAAGACGGATGCCCTCGGATTTCTGTGGGCTGGCTCTCGCTGCGTGGGCAACGATGATATACTGTTTTGACGCGTCATAATAAATTTGAAGACCAAATCTTAAAAGAAAAATGACATGCTAAAGTAAAAATTTTAAGAAAAAATTTAGTGAATGATGTGGTATTTTATATACAGTGATTTTCGATAGATTCATCGTACCCCTAGGATATAGTTTGATTCGGGACGACAGCCGGAGGTCATCGATGGTGTCCGAATGATAATCGGACGTGTGCATGTAAAATGTTACGTCATTCACTGAGCGTTTCATTGAATTTTTTCACTGAGTGTATCAGAGCTCCTCTTAAAAGTATTGATTCTAATATTTTATTGATAGAATGAAAGGATTCTATATTGTCCATTTTGGATCTACATTTTATCATGGATTTATTGTTAGGTTATCCTCAAATTATTTTAATTGATTATATTCCTAATGAACCTTTCTTCTCCTTAATGGAAAATCATTGTTATTCTCATAATTTTATTTCTTCTCAAATATCCGATCACTATTGACTTACTATGGATCTCTCTTCAAACATCTAGTCAATCAAGATCACTCCTCTACTCTAAGACTTTTTTACCACTTAAAGTTTACTCTCCAAGATTTTCGTCAAACATTCGATCATCTTTTATTTGTTTGGACTTTTCATCGACTAGAGGAGAAGAAAAGAGTCACTCTAAAACTTTATTTTCAACCTTGGGATTACATTCGTCACGGTCGCAGGACAAAGAAAGAAGCCAAACTCGATTTTGGCATTGCAAGCGATGAAGATCGGATCAGATTCAGATTCTTCAGCTGCTGATGATGAAAGAGCAAATATGGTGAGGAAGTTAAATAAATCTTTTAAAACTGATAAGTTTAAACTGATAAGTTTAATAAGACATAAGACACAAAATTTCTTCTTGGAAGAAGAAAAATTCGATGCTATAATTGCGCCGAAAATGGATACATCAAGGACAACTATTCAAAGCTGAAAAGCAAAGACAAGGACAAAGACAAAGGGACAAGAAAATCTAAACATCAAAACGTGGAACAAGTCATCATCAGAAGAGTCCGAGCTTGAAGAGAATATCGGACTAGCACTAATTAATGACAAGTCACTAAGAAGAGAACATTGATTAAAAGGGAGTTATTTAAAAGAAAGTAGCGATAAAGGGGGAAAGATCTGGCTTTGAACCTAACACGGTAAATGAGGTATATTTTGTTGGATATATAGTGTGAATAGAAAGAGAGGTGGTGAGACTTTAATCCCACATTGAGACTTTCTAGTGAATGGAAAGTGAGGTGGAGAATAAAGAGGTTTCATTGTGAATGAGACTTTAGTCCCACATTGGGAGTCTCAAGGCATAAATGTTGGTTTATATTGTTTCACAAGCATGATAGTTGTGAACAAATGCTAGGGGAGAGGCTCTCTCTCACGCTTGGGTGTGCAGGGGGGTGCAAATTCAGGGCCCGGATTTGTACTGAACCAAGTGAACTCGTGTGCGTGCATGACCTGCGCGCGTTGAATGTCCAACCGGTCGGGCAAAATTTGTCTAAGCAGATGAACCAACATTTTGCCAAATTTTTTGCTCAAATATAAATGATGCATTAATTTTGATTAATGCAAAATCAGTAACCCCCAGACGTTTGGATCTGGCCGGTTAGATGGCAGTAAATGGTGTTAATTGGTCATTGAATACTGTGGGGATCTGAGCTTATATAAAGAGGTTGTGACCGAGAGAAAAAGACATAGAGACAGAGAGAAGAAATTATCTTCCACCTCCTTCCTGACCTCCTTTGATACCATTCGGGTATTTCCTCAGTTAGCCACGAGCAACGAGTGCTCCATTGTGTCCGTGGTCCTGCTATTGTATCCTGAGAGACAGACGTCCATCTGAGTCTTGAAGCACCACCGGAGGAAGACAAATCTGTTTCAAGGACACTGCGTTGCGCATGCCTAGACAACTTTTTGGTCGGGAGCTCGAGAAACTCAGCTCGGGAGCTCAGGAGACTTGGTCGGGAGCTCGGGAAACTCACCTCGGGAGCTCAGGAGACTTGGTCGGGAACTCGGGAAACTCAGCTTGGGAGCTCGGGAAATCTGGTCGGGAGCTAGGGAGACTTGGTCGGGAGCTCGGGAATTCAGCTTGGGAGATTGCAATTTGCATAAAAGGCAGCTCGGGCCACTCAACAGTTAAGTTGACATTGTTTTTTGTAATTTCAATTTATTGTAAATTCTCCGAAAGGTCCATTTCCTCCAACATATTTTCTACCTCTTAATCAGTTATATAAAGGTATTAAGCTGCTATTTAGATCATTATATAAGTTAAAGTTTAAACATTTAAAATTAAAAAGGGGATAATATTGATCTCAAAATGAAATTAGCAACAACATGTCCATTAAAGCATTTTGATAAATGAAGCATGAAAATGACAAATTGAAAGAACAAATAAAATTGTTGAAAAAAGATCATGTATACTTAAGTTTGTTAAAAACTCTAAAAAAATATTAAATATTATGGAGGACTAAACTGGTATATTAGAAATTATAGGATCAAATTATAAGAATATCTAAAAATTATATTGTACTAAAATTTTTGATAAATCTAATAGGTAGAGATTTATATTAGATTTCTAAATCTATTTTAACATATTAGTTTTTTTCCAAAAAATTGCATTGCTAGAATTTAATCTGTCTTGATTTGTTTTTTTTAATCCTTCCAAATTTAAGTTACAAATTGTTTTTGAAAAATTTTCAGAATCTTAAATCAAAATTCTACTATCTCTTTTGCCTTTTCTAACTTGTTCTATTGTTAACACATTTTTTTTAAACGATTAAAGGGGAAGAAAGTAGATAGGTTAAGTTAAGGGAGAGTTGTTTTCAATTGCCATATTCATTTCGGTTTTTACCAAAGGGCGCACCTGAGAATTGGTATTTACTAAAAGGCGTACCAGAGTTTCATTTTTACCAAAGGGCGCATCCATTTTAGTGAACTTCCTCTTATATCCCTCCCGCCAAATATTGTCTTTCTCTTTCTCTTTCTCAGTAACGAATCCCGAGACATTTGAACCTGCTTTTTCAGACTTTTCATTTTAAAATAATATATTATGGGAATCGGCTAAAAAGCGTAAGGTAAAGAAAGAAAAAATATTTCAGTTAAAAGAAACATCTCTTATAACGTGATTTCAAAAATATAAAGAGATGATTTTTTATATTTGATTAATATAAATTATTATATTAAATAATATTTAATAAATATATTAATATATAAAAAAACTATCAAAACACGTGATTTCAGATTCAAACGTAGGGCCTGAAGTCACCCTAGGAGGGCCTGAAGTCATTTGACTTCAGGCGCTGCGTGCATTCAAAATTTTTTTCATTTTAAAAATATTTTTTATAATATTTAATCAAGATTTATTAAATTAATTATTTATAGGGTAATCTTTTATGTTGCAAACATCTAATGATTATAATTATGTTGCAATAGGAGTTTTTTAGGTCTATCAGTGGGTTTTCACCAAAACTTACTGATGGACCTAAGATATTTGGATTTCTCAAAACCCAATATTAATAGTTAGAGTTGAGCTACGAGATGGTATTTTTGGTGTCCAAACTTCTAATAATTATAAATTATATTGCAATACGAGTTTTTTATGTCTATCAGTGGGTTTTCACCAAAACCTACTATTGGACTTAGGATATTTGGATTTCTCAAAACCCAATATCAATAGTTAGATTTGAGCTAGGAGATGATATTTTTGGTGTCCAAACTTCTAATGATTATAAATTGTTAAATCCGACACGTTTATTCCCCTTGGAAAATTTTGCGGAAAGTTCCTAGAATTTTTCGGGCTCTGAGACGAAGTTTAAGGGTTTAATGGATAAGGAATTCTAAACCCTAGGGATTAGATTGCAAAAGCCAAACTTGGTGGACCTAAATGCAAAATGAGCCAACTTATATACCTTGACCTAACACGCCATTCGCCCGACTCCTCCACCGCCGACCGCAGCAGCGCCTACCTTTCTTTCCCTTCCCGCGAGCCCTAGCCGCTGCTCTCTCTCTCGATCCACAGCCAATCGGCCACCTTCTCTTCTCTTCTCCTCCACTCCGGCACATCTACTTCGCCCAGCTTTCTCCTCAGATCTAGGGCCTACGACTGGAGTTGGGGGTGAGAGACCGTGGTGAGCTGTGGGATCTGGGGCTGTCCTACGGGGAAACTTCCATCGGGAGGTCGTCGCCGGAGGTAGCCAACAAAGCTACGATCTCCGGCCACAATAGAGGTAAGCCGAGTCCGTCAAATCTTGACTCGTTTCCTGGGATTGATACGATAAGCGTTTGATATCGTTGTTGTTTGATTAGGGATCCCTCCGGTCCTCCCAATCTCAGATTGGGATCTCGACCCTCTTGGAACAGAGCTAGGGTTCATAGTGGGAGGTATTGCTGGGAAGAGGACACTCACTTGTGGTGTAACTAATCGCGCCAGATTTGGGCAAGGAAGGCCCGCCGACACCTAGGTGAGGACTCCTAACCTAGTTCCTAAAGAAATGCTCTTGGATCAGTGACGATTTTGATATGTTGTGGATGGAAAATGGATCTTGATTCTGCTACTTCCTCCATGTATAGATTCTGGTGGTTGGAACGTCTCTGCTTGGAGCTGTGGGAGACCCCCTGCCGTGAGCTTCTTAAGGTAAGCTCTGTGAATTTGAATTAGATGGTTGGATAGTGATTGGTGTTTTGGGCTGGTAAAGGTGAACTTTGTGATAAATATAAATCTGATCTATGTTGATGGTTCCTGATTAGAGTAGATTAGTTGGATTGGTATTTGAATGGTTAACCCTTTTAGAAGTTTGAATTCATCTTGTAGCTGTAATGATGATCATGATTTGAATTTAAGAGGGCAGATTGGTGCTGGAGACAGGAATTGCGTATTGGATTCCTTGGAATTCGAGGTAAGGAGCCATCCTTGGTAGATATACCTGTACATGTTGCCCTGGTTTTTGGAGTTAGCTGTAGTATTGCTATTGCTTGTTGGGATTAGCTTGTTGCGGCTATTTAGTTCAATTGGAACATTAGGTTGATGTTTGGATTGAATACCAATTGTGTGATACTTGGTGGAGAAGTTGATTGGGTAGGGATCTTGGTGTGTCTGATTTACTTTAGATTCTATTATGTTGTGTAGTTGATCTAGACTAATTGGAAAGGGTTTAGTCTTCGTTAGAGACTGAGCTAGTCTAAAAAAATGAAGAAATGATACGCAACTAACCATTTAATTACGTGGTTAATTAAATGATAATGAAATTGTGAATAAACCTAGAATTTAACCTAATCTTAATTACGCAGAGTAATTAGAAACCTTTCATTTAATTAGAGGTAATTAAATGGGAAGGAAATGATTAGGTTAACCCGAGCATGGTTTAGGGATTTATTAGCTAGCTATCATTTATGTAATAGCTAATTAATTATGCCCTTGATACAGGGACTTGACTTGGACTTATTGTTGCTTATTATTGGCCGGTGGTTCTTTCTGCTTGTGATACGGACTTCCACTCTTGGAGGCGGGTACTTCTTGCTTGTATTCTGTAGTCCACTTTATCTTTATGCATGGCTAGTTATATATGCAGTAGGCTGATATTGACCTTTATCTGCTACCGTTTTGTTATCCTGCTTGATACTTATGCTTGACCTTGGATATGATCTACATTTACTTCTATACAGTCTCGTTTATTGGTTATCTGACTCTGTATAGCATTGGTATGAGCATGAGTATGTGGATAGGGATTAGCATACCATTGTATGGTTGCATTGGTTGATTCTGGTCCTACTTGCACGTGTGTCTAGATATGGACTGATTGGGTTATTGTGGTATGTCACCTGATATCTGCATTGGTTGATTTTATTCATACTTGCACGTGTATCTGGATATAGGATTGATTGGGTTATGATGCATACATATGACCTGTGCATGATAGGTTGAGTTATGTGTCGATGACCTGGTAGGGGTTGCATGTGTTAGTCATGCACCATACCTGCACTGTTGCATGCCGGCGATCAGCGACTACCTTGTGGTTGAGCCTAACGTCTTTCGGCACATGATATGCACACACGGCCACTCATGGGTTAGTAGATACCGCTGGGTGTGTGCATTTGCTCTGTAGTGCTCTGCTCGTCCACTCAGGGGTAGTGGTTTCGGAGCGTGGTAGCACACAGAGATCCCTTCTCTTCCCATAGACCAGAGAAGATGAGAGAGATATCTCCCCCATCTATATATGGGGCGGAGCGATAGCTCCACCAGCATCCTGTCCTCTCGGTCACTCAGGAGCAGTGATGGCAGATGTGCGGACAGTGTCACCGCTCTACCCACTCGGCCGACACAGTATCGCCTGTCTCGGTGGCTTGACTGGAGTTAGGGGGTGTCCATGACATTGCATCATGTACATATGATGCATTTGTGCATTGATTGTGTTTGCTGCATTTACTTGCTGCACTTGTTTCACATGCACATACAGGAGGTACTTTTGGTATGGTTTGTTGACCCTGCACTTACTCGTATGGTACGAGTCCTATTATGATCATGATAGCCTGATTTCTGGTATGTACAGTCCTTTATTATTTCAGTTATGCATGCTTCTGATATTATTATGGAGACTGTATCCTGTTGTTTCTATATAGCTACTTTAGCTACTTTTCAGCCATGCATATCTTTCTATATACCCGCGAGTCCACTTGGACTCACCACCCGTCGTAATATTTTTGTTTCAGGTTGATAGCTCGCCGGAGGAGCCCAGTTGCCGGTCCTGGTCCCTACGACTCCGTTGATGGAGGCTTCCGCGTTATTTTTCTTTTATAGCATTTCTTATGCGTTGTACTCGTTTTTCATATACCGTGGGTTTGTATTGGATTTATTCGTACGGTATTGTATTTTTGAGTCCTCTGTTGGACTTTGTGTTTGTGGTTTTGCTACACGTCTGCCCAGGGGGCAGCTCAGGTGAGTTCTACGTTTCAGTATTGTGGTATTTCTTTACCTTATGTTTTATATATACCTGTTTTGAGGCCTGAGGCCAATTTATAAACTGCGTGTGTTGTGTGTATGTGCAAATTGTCCGTCGGTCAGGGGAGATGCTGTCCGATTTTATATTGGATCAACGGCTCCAATGATCTCGGGGCGTGACAATTTATTTTTGGTATCAGAGCTCAGGTTGCGAGATACCTCGGGTATTTGTGGATTTTTCGGTGTCTATCTGATACCAATTTATTTTGGTATCAGAGCCCAGGTTACCGGATATCTTAGGGACTTGTGAATTTAGGTTTGCGTTGCGTATTTGATTTACGGATTTGTCGGAGTTAAATCTGATACCTTTTCAGTAGGTGTCGGAGCTCGGGTTAGATGAGTCTACCCGAGTACATTTCGGATTTTCGGAGTCGTTTTCATGACGTGATTTGTACTCTGGGACTTGGAGGCGACGGGACATCTCCAGGGAGCAAGAGGTATATCTTTTTAGAACTATCCTACTTTTAGTATTCAGTATTAGATTTTGTATTGGTTAGACTATCCTAACTTGGTGGGATCTTATATTCATACTGGATGGATAGAGATATGTAGACTTGGTTTAGTTGGATAGACATGTTGTCAATCTATCTTATTTGTGATCGTTCATGGGAGCGACTAGTCGACACGTTGTGAATGAGATCTGGGACTGGGGAATGTTAATTCTCTAGTAGCATCGACTGTTGAGTTGAAAAGTTAAGGTCGAATATGTTGACATCCTATTGGAGGTTAAGGAATTTGATTTTTCTAGATCTTACTATTTATAGTATGTGTTCTAGCTTTTATTAGCTAAGCAAGAACTAGGGTTGGCTACTGTAGTTGGCTCGATCAGTGTAGGATCGACTTACCCTAGTTCAAAAGTTTTCAGACCTTTGGGTTGTTCGTGCCTGGTTAGAGGACCTGGGAGTCACGTTTAGGGTACACGATTTACATTGATGTAGAAGGGTGGCATTAGCTATATGCTATCATTGTTAGTAGAGGATTGATGCATCCTATTGTATGAGGACTTTGATCCTCGATCACCTGTACTTGATTGTTGACCTAGAAAGTACATGATGATGGGTGATTTAAGCTGATATAGAAAAGTGTGGAATTAATTGCTTGATATCTACGAGTTACCGCGTGTACTTGGTTTGGATAACCAAGGCGATACCTTCGAAATTATGATTTGCGCTGAGGCGAATCACTTACGAGGCTAGACCACCTTTGGGTGGAAGATGCCGAAGACGACATTCATCCAATAAAGGATCACTTCATGATTATGTTAAGATACTCTTGAGAGGTAGAGTATCTCTATTTCCTTGCTATAGAGTTAACCTCAGAGGTTTTTGAACCTTGAGTGGAGGAATTGAAGAGTTTGGGGTTTGAGGCGATGGTCGATCGACTCGCTCGTCACTACGTTATTTTGTGAGGGATTTGACTCATAGATTGGACGTATGTGGTTGAATAATCTTGATGGTACATCGGGATGTGTAACTGGTTAGGGTGTAGCGAATGTGGAGTTAACTATGCCCTTACCTTTCGAAGAGGTATGAGACATTAATCTGGTGGCCAAAGAACGACCACTGGTATTTCGGTGGTTATACCCCCACTGTGGATTCACTAGTTCTCGAAAGGATAAAGTTGATATCACCTTTTCCTTATGTGTGTTGAGAGGTGGATTGAGATTTATGAATCTCCTGTTCGGACCGGGTGCATGTTGACAAGGATACGGGTACGTAAATTTTAAAATATTTACGTGCAGCGGAAGAATTAGCATAAATAATTTCTCAAATTATTTTTAACCACGTATCTAGCATGCAATCTTATGGTGTATGGACATGATCATAAATTAAAATTTTGCAGAAAGTAAACTAATTTACTCAATACCTCGCGTAACTCGAAGTAAGGGACGAGATCCAACCGTAGCGTCCCTTGGAAGCTCCGCCTCTATTCGCGTCCACGCCGAGTTCTCTTCGGGATGACTTCGCAAAGCCACGAGTTTTGTGCCGACGAGAACTACTAGATTCTCCAAAAGCACAACTAGAATATCAAGAGAGAAAGATGGAAACTAACCACCAAGTAACGGAATCAAAATTCCGGGAAGGAAGGAGTTGCGACCCGCTTCTTCTTCTTCTTCTTTGGCACCTTCTTGGTGGAGGTAGCTCACGCCAACCCTAGGAGGTGAAGGTGCGCCGGCCCTAGGAGGAGTGGACGCCGGCCCTAGGGTGAAGAGTGGGCGCCGACCCTAGGAGGAGGAGAGAAGGAGAGGGAGAGAATAAGAGAGAGAGAGAGCTACTAAATCTCTTGATAACTCAATTGAGGAATTCAAGCCTAGCCTTGTTTCCTTTATATAGTAGCCTCTCCCTTGCCAAGTCTCCCCTTTAACGGAATTTTTCATAAGAAATTTATCGTATAAATTTTCTTATGAATTATTCCGTTTATGCCAAGTTTTATTATAACTAACTTTATAATAAAACAAATACATATCTTCTTTTATTATGGAATAAAATTTACAAGAAATTTATAAATTTTTCTTATCATGGAAAAATCAATTCATAATTGATTTTATAAAATTAAAATAAACTGATCCATGGTTCATTTTAATTTCCATAAAAGGAATAAATTTCTATAAATTTCTTTATATAAATCACTTTATATAAATTTTTTTATATAGATTTATTTATCCATAATTTTATAAAACAAATCGCGCTTGATTTATTTTATAAAATAAACCAAATAAATTGGTTTTCTCTCCTTGTAGTGGCCGGCCAAACCAAAGAGGGTGGATACCCTCTTTGGCCGGCCACATCAAGCCAAACCCTCGCGAATTAAACTCATTTAATTCGCCCAATAAGCCTTCAAAAGACTTAGCCATTTTAAGCTTCCCGTGCGCCTCTGATAAATTCAGATTCGACTTATTTCTCTTGATCGGAAAATCCAATTTTCAACTCGTTTTAAATCCCTCGGATTACTCGTAGTGCGTGTGACTAAATAGACTTTCGATTTATGTTGGCCGTCTATAATCAACCAATTATAGAACGATCATGAGTGGCACCTAGTAGTACATCATGACCCCCAATTAATCGAAAGATCAACGGTTGACCTCAGAAATAATTTTGAAACCCTTCAGCAGCTATAATGAGTCGTGCCTCATTCCCTTCACCATCTTATACCCACTTGGTTCAGGACACAGTCTATGTGTGTCAGTCCCCACTAGGCTGACTACGTCACACCTAGCCCAAGTAATGTCTTTCTCGTCCAACGGATTCTAATTACTCTCATGTTTCCTAGAGATTCATACTCGGAACATGTTATGCTCTGGCCAGAGGCTTCGAGTAACAATCCGACGATAGGCCTTGGGTATACATCTCCTCGCAAGGAGTGGTGAATCCTTTGTAGGCTGTTCAAACATCTTCGGGCACTTCGGCTTATACCCAACCATCCTGGGTCCACACCTCCATGGAGATGCTTGCTTAAGATGTCAAAGTATAAGTCTCCATGACCAAGATGACTTGAACACCGCAAGTCAAAGGAACATAGCACTTAAGCTGCAGTAAGAACTTCACTGACATATCTATATGTAGACTACCATATGAAGTCTTACAACCAGTCACTCCAATGAACTAGTTCCCTTAACTAACATCCATGTTTATCTCCGGACATCCCAATGTCACCAGCCAGTGAGAATCAGCTGATTAGAGAATAACCCATGCTAGTCTCAACAGAATTGATAATGTTCGTATTTATCAATTCATCGACTAGGGACAATTTCAATACTTCACAATTGCACATGTAGAGATAATCACTAGTTGTGAATTCATCACAAATTCTCTCATGCTGTAAATTGTATTGCGGACATTCAGTAAATGAGTTCAAGATCTCAATCAAATACATGAACATGTATACTCAAATAGTGAATTTTCATTTATTAAAGTAAATGTTTACAATCATAAGGCGATTGCCTTAGGACACTTCTCTCATATTACTAACATCTCCATGACTGGTTGGTACTCGGGGCAGTGGAATTCGATGTCATTCTCAGCAGTGTTTGGCTTACAGTGTACCATGCCACCATGGATTGCCGAACGAGGGTGGTTACCTTTTGGCTCCGGACCAACCCTCGTGGGATTACATCGGCATCCGAGACGACGTCATATCTGTTATTTCTGCGCTCCAGGCACAGAGATTGTTATCACTAGGTTGTCAGGGTTATCTATTATCGATGATTAGCGTGGATGATAGCAGTAGTTCCTCTCTTCCGGATATTCCAATTGTTCGGGAGTTCCCAGATGTCTTTCTAGAGGAGCTACCGGGTCTTCCTCCCAGGAGACAGATAGAGTTCACTATAGAGCTGATTCCGGGGACTGCGCCGGCATCTAAAACTCCTTATCGCATGACACCGAAAGAGTTGGACGAGCTGAAGGTCCAACTCCAGGAGTTATTGAACCGAGGGTTCATCAGACCGAGCGTATCTCCTTGGGGTTCACCGGTTCTGTTTGTCAAGAAGAAGGACGGTTCTTTGAGGTTATGCATCGACTACAGACAGTTGAATGCAGTAACCATCAAGAACAAGTACCCGTTGCCACGGATAGAGGATTTGTTTGATCAGCTCAGAGACACCTCAGTGTATTCTAAGATTGATCTGCGGTCCGGATATCATCAGCTGAAGGTTAGAGACTCAGATGTTCAGAAGACAGCTTTCCGCTCTAGATATGGGCACTATGAGTTCTTGGTAATGCCATTTGGGCTTACCAACGCTCCAGCGGTATTCATGGACTTGATAAACCGCATATTTTTGGAGTAGTTAGATCAGTTTGTGATTGTCTTCATTGATGATATCTTGATCTATTCGCGTTCTGAGGAGGAGCATGCGCAGCATCTTCGCATAGTTTTGGAGACCCTCCGACGAGAGCGCTTATTTGCGAAGTTCAGCAAATGCGCATTTTGGCTATCCTTAGTCGGTTTTCTGGGGCACGTGGTTTCCAGCCGTGGTATTTCAGTAGACCCCCAGAAGATCGAGGCTGTCACCAGTTGGGAGCAGCCGAAGTCAGTTCAGGAGGTTCGTAGTTTCTTGGGATTAACTGGCCTACCATCGAGTTTTGGTTACCGAGATCATCCAGAGTTTCTCAGAGTTGGGTCTAGAGGAGCAGGGGCAGACTGAGAGGGGTATTCTGGCGACCATTGTTGCTCAGTCTTCCATCCGGACGAGGATCAGAGAGGCTCAGGCGAGCGATCAGCATCTGCAGTTCCTCGGCAGTCGAGCAGCCACAGAGCAGCAGTCTGATTTCACACGAGATGATGTAGGTGTCTTGGATTTTCGCGGGAGACTTTGCGTACCCGAGGGCCACCCTATTTTGGAGGAGCTATTACAGGAGGCACATCGCTCCCGATTTGCTATCCATCCGGGTGCCACCCGCATGTATCGGGACCTGAGACGTTCCTACTGGTGGAACGGAATGAAGCGGGATATTGCCGACTTCGTAGCCCGATGCCTGGTATGCCAGTAGGTTAAGGCAGAGCACCAGAGACCTGCTGGGCTACCGCAGAGTATTCCCATTCCTGAGTGGAAGTGGGAACACGTTACTATAGATTTCGTGGTGGGATTGCCTAGGACCAGACGAGGCCTTGACGCGATTTGGGTGATCGTTGATCGATTGACCAAATCTGCGCACTTTCTAGCTATTCGGAGGACCGATTCATTGGATAGATTAGCAGAGCTATATTGCAGAGAGATCATCAGATTGCACGGCATACCGTTGAGTATCATCTCCGACCGAGATTCGCATTTCACCTCACGTTTCTGGCAGAGTCTGCAGAAGGCCATGGGTACCGAGCTCAGATTTAATACCGCCTTCCATCCACAGACCGATGGTCAGTCAGAGCGTACCATCCAGACCTTGGAGGACTTACTGCGAGCCTATGTTATGGATTTCGGAGGCAATTGGGAGGATCATCTGCATCTTGTCGAGTTCGCCTACAACAACAGCTATCATGCAGCTATCCAGATGGCACCGTATGAGGCGTTGTATGGTAGGCCTTGTAGGACACCCACCCCTCTGGGAGGAGGTTGGGGAATCCCAGCTGTTAGGACCTCAGAGAGCTTAGCACGAGGCAGAGTTAGTCCGTACCATCAGACGTAGGATATCTGAGGCGCAGGATCGTCAGAAGAGCTATGCCGACCGGAGACGGAGACCTCTGGAGTGCTCCGTAGGTGATCACGTATTTCTGCGAGTTTCACCCACGAAAGGGGTGAAACGATTCGGTCTTCGAGGGAAGCTTGCTCCGCGTTACATCGGCCCGTTCCAGATTTTGGAGAGGGTTGGAGCAGTTGCTTATCGTTTGGCTCTTCCACCATCCATTATCGGCGTACATGATGTATTCCACGTATCGATGCTGAGGAGATACGTACCAGATCCTTCCCACGTGTTGTCGGATGTCTTGGTTCCACTTCAGCCTGACGCGACTTACGAGGAGATTCCTGTACGAATTTTGGGTCACCGAGAGCGTCAGTTGCGGAACAAGACAATCCGGCTGGTTAAAGTCGGATGGCAGCATCACTCCGATGAGTAGTCTACCTGGGAGCTAGAGGATGTCATTCGAGCTCGTTATCCCCATCTATTCACTTGAGGTATGCATGGTTAGTTACTGTTCAGTATTTATATCAGCATACTTCTTGATAGTGTTTACTATAGTGAATAACGAAATTTGGGGACCAAATTTTTTATTAGTGGGGGAGGATGTTAAATCCGACACGTTTATTCCCCTTGGAAAATTTTTCGGAAAGTTCCTAGAATTTTTCGGGCTCTGAGACGAAGTTTAAGGGTTTAATGGATAAGGAATTCTAAACCCTAGGGATTAGATTGCAAAAGCCAAACTTGGTGGACCTAAATGCAAAATGAGCCAACTTATATACCTTGACCTAACACGCCATTCGCCCGACTCCTCCACCGCCGACCGCAGCAGCGCCTACCTTTCCTTCACTTCCCGCGAGCCCTAGCCGCTGCTCTCTCTCTCGATCCACAGCCAATCGGCCACCTTCTCTTCTCTTCTCCTCCACTCCGGCGCATCTACTTCGCCCAGCTTTCTCCTCGGATCTAGGGCCTATGACTGGAGTTGGGGGTGAGAGACCGCGGTGAGCTGTGGGATCTGGGGCTGTCCTACGGGAAAACTTCCATCGGGAGGTCGTCGCCGGAGGTAGCCAACAAAGCTATGATCTCCGGCCACAATAGAGGTAAGCCGAGTCCGTCAAATCTTGACTCGTTTCCTGGGATTGATACGATAAGCGTTTGATATCGTTGTTGTTTGATTAGGGATCCCTCCGGTCCTCCCAATCTCAGATTGGGATCTCGACCCTCTTGGAACAGAGCTAGGGTTCATAGTGGGAGGTATTGCTGGGAAGAGGACACTCACTTGTGGTGTAACTAATCGCGCCAGATTTGGGCAAGGAAGACCCGCCGGCACCTAGGTGAGGACTCCTAACCTAGTTCCTAAAGAAATGCTCTTGGATCAGTGACGATTTTGATATGTTGTGGATGGAAAATGGATCTTGATTCTGCTACTTCCTCCATGTATAGATTCTGGTGGTTGGAACGTCTCTGCTTGGAGCTGTGGGAGACCCCCTGTCGTGAGCTTCTTAAGGTAAGCTCTGTGAATTTGAATTAGATGGTTGGATAGTGATTGGTGTTTTGGGCTGGTAAAGGTGAACTTTGTGATAAATATAAATCTGATCTATGTTGATGGTTCCTGATTAGAGTAGATTAGTTGGATTGGTATTTGAATGGTTAACCCTTTTAGAAGTTTGAATTCATCTTGTAGCTGTAATGATGATCATGATTTGAATTTAAGAGGGCAGATTGGTGCTGGAGACAGGAATTGCGTATTGGATTCCTTGGAATTCGAGGTAAGGAGCCATCCTTGGTAGATATACCTGTACATGTTGCCCTGGTTTTTGGAGTTAGCTGTAGTATTGCTATTGCTTGTTGGGATTAGCTTGTTGCGACTATTTAGTTCAATTGGAACATTAGGTTGATGTTTGGATTGAATACCAATTGTGTGATACTTGGTGGAGAAGTTGATTGGGTAGGGATCTTGGTGTGTCTGATTTACTTTAGATTCTATTATGTTGTGTAGTTGATCTAGACTAATTGGAAAGGGTTTAGTCTTCGTTAGAGACTGAGCTAGTCTAAAAAAATGAAGAAATGATACGCAACTAACCATTTAATTGCGTGGTTAATTAAATGATAATGAAATTGTGAATAAACCTAGAATTTAACCTAATCTTAATTACGCGGAGTAATTAGAAATCTTTCATTTAATTAGAGGTAATTAAATGGGAAGGAAATAATTAGGTTAACCCGAGCATGGTTTAGGGATTTATTAGCTAGCTATCATTTATGTAATAGCTAATTAATTATGCCCTTGATACAGGGACTTGACTTGGACTTATTGTTGCTTATTATTGGCGGGTGGTTCTTTCTGCTTGTGATACGGACTTCCACTCTTGGAGGCGGGTACTTCTTGCTTGTATTCAGTAGTCCACTTTATCTTTATGCATGACTAGTTATATATGCAGTAGGCTGATATTGACCTTTATCTGCTACCGTTTTGTTATCCTGCTTGATACTTATGCTTGACCTTGGATATGATCTACATTTACTTCTATACAGTCTCGTTTATTGGTTATCTGACTCTGTATAGCATTGGTTTGAGCATGAGTATGTGGATAGGGATTAGCATACCATTGTATGGTTGCATTGGTTGATTCTGGTCCTACTTGCACGTGTGTCTAGATATGAACTGATTGGGTTATTGTGGTATGTCACCTGATATCTGCATTGGTTGATTTTATTCATACTTGCACGTGTATTTGGATATAGGATTGATTGGGTTATGATGCATACATATGACCTGTGCATGATAGGTTGAGTTATGTGTCGATGACCTGGTAGGGGTTGCATGTGTTAGTCATGCACCATACCTGCACTGTTGCATGCCGGCGATCAGCGACTCCCTTGTGGTTGAGCCTAATCGTCTTCCGGCACATGATATGCACACACGGCCACTCATGGGTTAGTGGATACCGCTGGGTGTGTGCATTTGCTCTGTAGTGCTCTGCTCGTCCGCTCAGGGGTAGTGGTTTCGGAGCGTGGTAGCACACAGAGATCCCTTCTCTTCCCATAGATCAGAGAAGATAAGAGAGATATCTCCCCCATCTATATATGGGGCGGAGCGATAGCTCCACCAGCATCCTGTCCTCTCGGTCACTCAGGAGCAGTGATGGCAGATGTGCGGACAGTGTCACCGCTCTACCCACTCGGCCGACACAGTATCGCCTGTCTCGGTGGCTTGACTGGAGTTAGGGGGTGACCATGACATTGCATCATGTGCATATGATGCATTTGTGCATTGATTGTGTTTGCTGCATTTACTTGCTGCACTTGTTTGACATGCACATACAGGAGGTACTTTTGGTATGGTTTGTTGACCCTGCACTTACTCGTATGGTACGAGTCCTATTATGATCATGATAGCCTGATTTCTGGTATGTACAGTCCTTTATTATTTCAGTTATGCATGCTTCTGATATTATTATGGAAACTGTATCCTGTTGTTTCTATATAGTTACTTTAGCTACTTTTCAGCCATGCATATCTTTCTATATACCCGCGAGTCCACTTGGACTCATCATCCTTCGTAATATTTCTGTTTCAGGTTGATAGCTCGCCAGAGGAGCCCAGTTGCCGGTCCTGGTCCCTACGACTCCGTTGATGGAGGCTTCCGCGTTATTTTTCTTTTATAGCATTTCTTATGCGTTGTACTCGTTTTTCATATACCGTGGGTTTGTATTGGATTTATTCGTACGGTATTATATTTTTGAGTCCTCTGTTGGACTTTGTGTTTGTGGTTTTGCTACACGCCTGCCCAGGTGGCAGCTCAAGTGAGTTCTACGTTTCAGTATTGTGGTATTTCTTTACCTTATGTTTTATATATACCTGTTTTGAGGCCTGAGGCCAATTTATAAACTGCGTGTGTTGTGTGTATGTGTAAATTGTCCGCCGGACAGGGGAGATGCTGTCCGATTTTATATTGGATCAGCGGCTCCAATGATCTCGGGGGCGTGACATAAATTAT
>JAGFNQ010001890.1:86700-105285 GCA_024364735.1 Boesenbergia rotunda | reverse complement strand
ACCAGTTCACGATTTAGAGTTTGCAGCCATTATTTTTGCTCTGAAGATTTGGAGGCATCATTTGTATGGGATCACATTTGAGATATTCACAGATCATAAGAGCCTCAAGTACCTATTCACAGCAGAAAGGAGCTCAACCTCCGACAGAGGAGGTGGATGGAATTCCTGAAGGATACGATTGTACCATTAGCTACCACCCTAGGAAAGCTAATGTCGTTGCTGACGCCTTGAGTAGGAAGTCCAGAGGGGTACTGGCCTACCACCGAGTTCTGGTTACCGAGATCATCCAGAGTTTCTCAGAGTTGGGTCTAGAGGAGCAGGGTCAGACTGAGAGGGGTATTCTAGGCGACCATTGTTGCTCAGTCTTCCATCCGGACGAGGATAGAGAGGCTAGGCGAGCGATCAGCATCTGCAGTTCCTCGGCAGTCGAGCAGCCACAGAGCAGCAGTCTGATTTTACACGAGACGATGCGGATGTCTTGTATTTTCGCGGGAGACTTTGCGTACCCGAGACACACCCTGTTATGGAGGAGCTATTACAAGAGGCACATCGCTCCCGATTTGCTATCCATCCGGGTGCCACCCGCATGTATCGGGATCTGAGACGTTCCTACTGGTGGAACGGAATGAAGCGGGATATTGCCGACTTCGTAGCCCGATGCCTGGTATGCTAGCAGGTTAAGGCAGAGCACCAGAGACCTGCTGGGCTACTGCAGAGTATTCCCATTCCTGAGTGGAAGTGGGAACACATTACTATAGATTTCGTGGTAGGGTTGCCTAGGACCAGACGAGGCCTTGACGCGATTTGGGTGATTGTTGATCGATTGACCAAATCTGTGCACTTTCTAGCTATTCGGAGGACCGATTCATTGGATAGATTAGCAGAGCTATATTGCAGAGAGATCATCAGATTGCACGGCATACCATTGAGTATCATCTCCGACCGGGATCCGCGTTTCACATCACGTTTCTGGCAGAGTCTACAGAAGGCCATGGGTACCGAGCTCAGATTTAGTACCGGCCTTCCATCCGCAGACCGATGGTCAGTCAGAGCATACCATCTAGACCTTGGAGGACTTACTGCGAGCCTGTGTTATGGATTTCGGAGGCAGTTGGGAGGATCATCTGCATCTTGTCGAGTTTGCCTACAACAACAGTTATCATGCGGCTATCCAGATGGCACCGTATGAGGCGTTGTATGGTAGGCCTTGTCGGACACCCACCCTCTGGGAGGAGGTTGGGGAATCCCAGCTGTTAGGACCTCAGAGAGCTCAGCACGAGGCAGAGTTAGTCCGTACTATCAGACATAGAATATCTGAGGCGCAGGATCGTCAGAAGAGCTATGCTGACCGGAGACGGAGATCGCTGGAGTTCTCCGTAGGTGATCATGTATTTTTGCGAGTTTCACCCACGAAGGGGGTGAAAAGATTTGATCTTCGAGTTAAGCTTGCTCCGCGTTACATCGGTCCGTTCCAGATTCTGGAGAGGGTTGGAGCAGTTGCTTATCGTTTGGCTATTCCACCATTCATCACCGGTGTACACGATGTATTCCACGTATCTATGCTGAGGAGATACGTACCCGACCCTTCACATGTGCTGTCGGATGTCTTAGTTCCACTTCAGCCTGACGCGTCTTACGAGGAGGTTCCTGTACGGATTTTGGGTCACCGGGAGCGTCAGTTGCGGAACAAGACAATCCGGCTGGTTAAGGTCGGATGGCAGCATCACTCAGATGAGGAGACTACCTGGGAGCTTGAAGATGTCATCCGAGCTCGTTATCCCCACCTGTTCACTTGAGGTATGTATGATTAGTTACTGTTCGGTATTTATATCAGCATACTTCTTGATAGTGTTTACTATAGTGAATATAGAAATTTGGGGACCAAATTTTTTATTAGTGGGGGAGGATGTTAAATCCGACACTTTTGAGTAGGTTCCGGAAATTTTCGGAGAGTTACCAGGTAGGTTCCAGGGTCTCCGAGTCCTTGGACACAAATTTAGGGATCAAAATGTTATAAAACAAATAGTTACAAGGATTATAATGTAATTAAGTTTAAAAGCAGGGGCAGTCGTGCGATTTGACAAATTATTGGACTAAAGTGCAAAATGTCCATATACCTTGACCTAATGGCCAATCGGCCGCACCACACACGCCCGACTCCTCTTCATTCGCCACAACTGAAAGCCGACCTCCTCCTTCTTCCCTTCGCGTGACCTAGCAGCGCCGACCTCTTTGTGTTCTCCTTCGCGAACCCCCAACCCCACCGAGCACATCTTACTCCCGATTCCTCTCTGCGTTTCTCCTTCTTCACCCCTGCTATCGATTGGAGCTCTTCCCTCATTATCATCAATCTAGCTGCCGGCGATCCTATTCTCCTTGGATCTACGTGGGCAGCGGCGTCGGGTGGAGCTTCTAGCAACGACCATCGAGGTGGCATCTCAAAGAGGCATAGGATCTCACCGGACGATCCACAATTAGGCGGGTTGGCCCTAGTTCATCAAGGGGTGTGATTTGGGGTTTCTCGCCAGCCGATCTTTCACCAGGGGTTGGCCTTAGCTGCTGAGCCAATGGCCATATCAGGAGGATGCTGGGTTGCTCGTTGAGGACTCCGATCTTGGCATATCTAGGATAGGGGAGTCTTGCGCGTGAGCCATAGGTATGTTTTGATTCAGTTCATTGATTGATTTTTGAAGGGTATGGTATTAGATCAGTAGAATGGACTGAGTAATTAAATATGGGGGTAGATCGCATTAGATTTGTACCTTGTAGATATAATCATAGTCTTGTTTGATCCTTTACTTCACGGATTTAGTTCTCCCTGCCATGTATCATAGTTTGATACGTAGTTCTTGAAATCGTTCATCGATCTGAGAAGTTAGGGTTGGGAATTCTATTTTGGATCTATACCTATGAATTCAATTCTAGTTTCTGTTTTGAATTGGCTTGTGATCATGGTTATGGTTGGGTTTCTTAGTTAGTTTGGATCTGTGCTTGGATCCTTAGAGGTTAGATCGAATAGCTTTTGGAATCGATATGTGATTGTTGTGATTCTATTCTGTAGAGATCTGACCGGACTCAAGTAAGGTTTTGAACTCTGCCCTGGAGATTCAAATTTGGTTCAATTGTAACTAGAAGAGTTAGATTGAACATTATAGTTGATCCATAGATGTTTGGGTTGAGGTTGGTTCAAGTTGAAATTTAAACCTGATAAACTACGCTAGGTGATCTTCGATTTGGAAGTTGAACTTGAACCTAATCTTGAAGAGGTTGAATTGGAAATAAACCTAAACATTAATTACGCGGAGTAATTAGAAGCCTTTCATTTAATTAGAGGTAATTAAATGGAAAGGAAATGATTAGGTTAACCCTAGTATGGTTAGGGATTAATTAGCTCGTAATTATCTTTTTGTATAATAGCTAATTAAATACATCCTTGATACAAGAGTTTGATCGGATTATTGACGGGTGGTTCTTTCTGCTTGATACGGACTTCACCTATTTGGAGGCGGGTACTTCTTGCTTGTATTCTGTAGTCCACTTTATCTTTATGCATGGCTATTTATTTATGCAGTAGGCTGATATTGACCTTTATCTGCTACCGTTTTGTTATCCTGCTTGATACTTATGCTTGACCTTGGATATGATCTACATTTATTTCTATACAGTCTCGTTTATTTGTTATCTGACTCTGTATAGCATTGGTATGAGCATGAGTATGTGGATATAGATTAGCATACCATTGTATGGTTATATTGGTTGATTTTTGGTCATACTTGCACGTGTGTCTAGATATGGACTGATTGGGTTATTGTGATATGTCACATGATATCTGCATTGGTTGATTCTACTCATACTTGCACGTGTACCTGGTTATAGGATTGATTGGGTTATGATGCATACATATGACCTGTGCATGATAGGTTGGGTTATGTGTCGATGACCTGGTAGGGGTTGCATGTGTTAGTCATGCACCATACCTGCACTGTTGCATGCCGGCGATCAGCTGACTCCCTTGTGGTTGAGCCTAATCGTCTTCCGGCACATGATATGCACACACGGCCACTCATGGGTTAGTGGATACCGCTGGGTGTGTGCATTTGCTCTATACTGCTCCGCTCGTCCGCTCATGGGTAGTGGTTTCGGAGCGTGGTAGCAGACAGGGATCCCTTCTCTTTCCATAGACCAGAGAAGATGAGAGAGATATCTCCCCCATATATACATGGGGCGGAGTGTTTACTCCACCAGCATCCTGTCCACTCGGTCACTCAGGAGCAGTGATGGCAGAGTGTTGACAGTGTCACGGCTCTACCCACTCGGCCGACACAGTATCGCCTATCTCGGTGGCTTGACTGGAGTTAGGGGGTGACCATGACATTGCATCATGTGCATATGATGCATTTGTGCATTGATTGTGTTTGCTGCATTTACTTGCTGCACTTGTTTGACATGCACATACAGGAGGTACTGTTGGTATGGTTTGTTGACCCTGCACTTGCTCGTATGGTACGAGTCCTATTATGATCATGATAGACTGATTTCTGGTATGTACAGTCCTTTATTATTTCAGTTATGCATGCTTCTGATATTATTATGGAGACTGTATCCTGTTGTTTCTATATAGCTGCTTTAGCTACTTTTCAGCCATGCATATCTTTCTATATACCCGCGAGTCCACTTGGACTCACCACCCGTCGTAATATTTTTGTTTCAGGTTGATAGCTCGCCGGAGGATCCCAGTTGCCAGTCTTGGGTCCCCACGACTCCATTTGGAGGGATACTTCCGCTGGTTTTGTTTTCTTTGATAGCATAGCCTACGTTTTGTATTCGTTTCATATATCGTGGGCATGTATTGGATTTATTCGTACAGTATTGTATTTTTGAGTCCTTGTTGGACTTTGTGCTTGTGGTTTTGCTACACACCTGCCCAGGGGTAGCTCAGGTGAGTATTACAGAGTTTTAGCATTTCAATATGTTCATTTTCATAAATTATATATCTGTTTTGAGGCCTGAGGCCAATTTATAAACTGCGTGTGTTGTGTGTATTTGTAAATTGTCCGCCGGACAGGGGAGATGCTGTCCGATTTTATATTGGATCAGCGGCTCCATTGGTCTCGGGGCGTGACAATACTCTTACTCAGCACCTAGCAAGGACAGGAGCACAGCGAGCTTATCCCGAGCTCCACCCAGTGACGATCTCACGCAAGGACTCCCTCCTTCGTGTCTTCTCACTGTTGGACTCCAAGCTCCTTATTCTTTCCTCCCGGCACTTACGTAAGAGTTGGTTGCTTCTCGATTGCAGTTGCTTGCTCAAAGTGATGAAGATTTCAGAAAACACAGCAAGCATGTTGTGGAGAAACACAAAGCGCAGCAAGAACTTCAGCAAGCTCAACACAGAAAACTGTCGAACACTTCTCTACTTCCGCCGACGTCTTCTTCACCTTTTTGTTTCTCCACCAAGCATCAGATGACACCATCCCTGCAGCTCCCAGCTGCTCATCTGCCAACGCCAGCTACCACTGAGCTATCCCTGGACTCCCTGAGCTTCCCTCAGCCAAGCTCCAGTCTCAGCTCCAGTCTGCAGCTCAGCCGTTGCAACCTGAGATGGAAAAACGGACAAACCTGCTCCAAGGAAAGCCTCCATTGACTTCTCCTTGAGTGTTTGAATCCTCCCCTGTCACCTGCAGCTTAATCAGACTGTTAGAGCAGTATATCACATAGTAAATCAAGATTCAGAAGTGAAGCGGAGAGAATCAAATACAATCAGACGCTCTGATCGCGTCTGACAGTGCAATTTGAATTAAAGTGATCGGTCACCGGACCGATCCAGGGCTTGTGGGTCGGTCACCAGACCGATCCACTACTTTGCTGGGATTCCCAGCTCTCGCGGCTATACACGCCTGATTGGTCACCCGACCGATCAGAGTGAAGCCTGATCGGTCACCAGACCGATCAGAGTGAAGCCTGATCGGTCACTCAGACCGATCAGGACATATGAACAGTGATTTTTTAATCAGATCCTAAGTCCCTGATCGGTCACCGGACCGATCCAGGGTCTGATCCGGAGGAGAACTCACTCACTGTCTGCTCCCTGATCGGTCACCAGACCGATCAGGAGCAAGGCAATGAGGAAGCTACCTGCACCCTGATCGGTCACCAAACCGATCAGGAGCCACACAGTAGGTTCCCAACCTCACTGTGCGCTCCCTGATAGGTCACCAGACCGATCAGTCCTCGCTGGATCGGTCACCAGACCGATCCACGAAGAAGTAGCGTGCCAATATCCCTGATTGGTCACCAGACCGATCCAGGGACTCAAACCTAGCCCTCCAAGATAGGGATTCATCCACCTTAGCCCTCCAAGCTAAGGATTTTTCCATCTAACTCTCCAAGTTGGGAATTTGTACCTAACTCTCCAAGTTAGGACTTTTCACTTAGCCCTCCAAGCTAGGACTTTTCACCTAGCCCTCCAAGCTAGGACTTTTCACCCAACCCTTCCGAGTTAGAACATCATCCAACCTAGCCCTCCAAGCTAGGCACCTGACCCTCCAAGCCAGGACTTTCCAAGCTAGGCACCTAACCCTCCAAGTTAGGACTTTTCACCTAGCCCTCCAAACTAGGACTTTTCACCTAGCCCTCTGACAGTCCCGAAATACTTGATTAAATTGTCACGAATTGTGGGACCATCAGAATTTAAATATGTATGAAATGCTGGAAACCCTTTTTGCAATCAAGAATATGAAAACGTAGTAAAGGGGCCACAGGTCGTATTTTTCTCAGGGACTAGTTGAAGGTTTGTTTGATTCGCGCTTGTATTTAGGTGTCGTTTGTGAATTTGGGTTTCAATTAAATCTTGGATTTTGGGTTCGCAATTATGAGGCACGTAATCACAATGAAAATTTAAATAACTCAACTCATGAACTAAGCAAGTGAATGCAATTGATAGCGCGATCAGTGGGAAGCCGAATTAACCAAAAGAACTTAACCAAATTTGGAACCCAGTTCTGATACTGATTTGCAACCCGAATGTTAAACAAGTGAATCAAATCAAGCTTAAATTTTAAGTGGAAACTAATGCCAAAACTTGGACCAAATTGCAAAATCAAGGCTTAATAGTAATGCCAAAATGGAAATCGAATTCAGTAATGAGCTAGACCCGACACAAACTAATATCAAACTCTTCAACACACTCAAAACTTCATTCCACTTGAATCCTACACCTGCCGAAACTAATCTTGGTACTAGATGCAGAATTTGAGACACACACTTGAATCTACTTGCTGGAATCTAAAACTGCTGTGCTGAGTGAGTGTGCCAAAATGCAAGTGTGGTCAAGTGCTAGAGGCTGGCAGTATCAAAGAATAAGCTGGAAACTGCAGATATAGAACTGACTAATTCAGAATCAAATGAGTGAAGACCAACTTGAATGCAACGATGCAGCAGAGATACAAATAACGCAAACTGAAACAACGGAATGCAAGCTGACTTTAACATCTCCAGATCTAAATTCAGACAAACCTAAAAGAAGTTAATGTTCATTGGCACAAAGCTCAGGATCTGCAGCTAAGAACTGGCAGAAATCAAATCTGATACGCAACTTCAGAATTGGCACGCAACAGACTGACAGAAAAATCTAAGCGTAAGTGCATAAATGAAATCAAGTGTGAGTGCAAGCTAAACTAGTTGCAATCACTCACTACAAACTGCCTATCTATCACGTGCAAACATAAGGACTGAAACCTAATTACGACTGAAAACAAATTCAGAAACTGAAACTGCAACTGATTGAATCTGATACGCAGATGCCGAAACTGATACGCAAATGCCGAAACTGTAAAACTAAGTGAAACTAAATTGCTTGTTCACTAAACACACTCATTAGCTAACTAACTTGAAAATTCAAAACTTAATTATGGCAGAAACAATCAGCAAACTAAGTTAAACAATTCTGAAAGAAAGACAGTAATGAAACAAGCGGCAGAAATGAAATTTACATCTAAAACAATGAAATTAACCAAGGAAATCTAAACCCCAATCGCTCCATTAGCTCAAGGTCTTCTTGGTTGTCAGTCAAGAGCTGGCTTCGAACCCGCAAGCTCAGCAATTCACTAAGGAACTGAATCGGTAGTCGAATCCAGCTCAAATTGTTCAAGAAGGAAAATCCCAATCGATTTCTTCAATTCAGCCATGTCTGAGTGAAACGAAGGTGCGGGAATGATCCAAACACTTCAGGGAACCCCTCTGACTAGCTTGGATTGATGAAGAACTCGACAAAACCGAATTTGAAGCTATCAAATACAAGGCTGCGGAAACCTCTCAACAGCCCTGTTCTTGCCCAATTCCAAGCTGAAAACTCCACAAACTACTCTCCCTAGTGACCTCGAACTTGATCTGATGAAGGATGGAGGTGGTCGCGCCCCTTGGATTGAAGAACTACCGAAGAACTGGAAAAGAAAACGAAGAAGACACAGAAATGGCGGAGACGCGACAGGGAAGAGCTGCTGCGCATTTCTGATTAAATAGGAACAAATGGACGGCTCAGATTGCTTTGATGAAATCCAACGGCTGATCTTGCTCTGATTTGAGCCAAACTTTTATGATGATGATCTGGGGTCAGGATCTACCTTGTGGTAGCTCGGATCCTCCAGATGTGCAACGGATGGTCCAGATCAACTCTATCTGTGAATGGACGCTCTAGAGCCCTCCTTGCTTGATCCAACGGTTGATTTAGCTCTGATTGGGATGAAACCTTCAGATCTTGATCATAGAGCTTGATCAACCCTAACCCTAGTTCGGATTGCTTTAGATCGTCCCGGATGGCTCAGATCTAGCCGCTCTTGGATCGGACGGCCCGGATTAATCGTAGGCTTGATAATTCGATCCGGTTCACTTCTGACTCAAGTTTGACCCAATATGCCCTAGGTCCAGGATCCTTTCTTGCCTATAAAAATATATCAGAAAATTAGTGGCCAAATAATCCAAAAAAATGTGTAAATTTGCAATTAAGTCCAAAATAAGAGGAAATCCTAAAACCTAGGGTAAAATCACAATTAAGCAATAAAAACATGGGTCAAACATGGATTTTAGCAATTAAAATAATCAATAAAATGGTGCTTATCACCCTCCAAGCTAGGACTTTTCACCCAACCCTTCCGAGTTAGAACATCATCCAACCTAATCCTCCAAGATGGGAATTTGCACCTAACCCTCCAAGTTAGGACTTTTCACCTAGCCCTCCAAGCTAGGACTTTTCACCCACCTCTTCCGAATTAGGACTTTTTATACACCTAACCCTCCAAGCTAGGATTTTCAACACCTAACCCTCCAGATTAGGATTTTCCAACACCTAGCCCTCCAGACTAGGATTTTCCATACCATGCCTGATCCCCGATCAGGACTTAATCATAATCAAACATCATCCACCTAAACTAAAATCGGTGTCAACACCAAAACAACAATCAGGACCAGACTGCATCAACAATCTCCCCATTTTTGTTGTTTGACAACCCGATTTTAAGTTTAGGGATTCTTAATCAAGTTTTCCAAATTTAGAATCATAGGGGAATCCAGATCCTCCCCCTACAACATATCCAGATCCTCCCCCTACAACATGATCATCCTAAACTTAACCAATCCACACTCTCCCCCTTTGTCGAACACCGAAAAGGGGCTAGAGGGCTGTTAAGTTTAAAACAAACTCCCCCTCAACCCTAGGGGTATCCCAGAACAACATAGATTCGATGGAATTGTTTTCGAAGCATATGATATCATGTGGAAAAGATAGATCAAGATGAAACCATCACAGACATCATATCAATCTATAACATGTCATAACGGTCATATACATCAAGTGGACATGGCATCAAAAGCATAATCATGGCAATGTAGCAAGTATGCAAATAGTAGTCATCATAGCATCAACAAGAAGCATACTAAAGTAGGATAAAAACGCAGCAAGGGCAGACATGGCAATTCATGAAATATCCAAATAAAACACAAGATGCAATACACATGCATCACAATCAAAGTACGCGTGACACAAGGCCACAACAGTCAAGTCAAGGGGCAGTCAGCTAAACGTCACACAACTGAGTAGTCAATCGTCAGCTGGATCATCGTCTGAATCGTCAATGTATATGATATCTCCTGGTGAAGGGCCACTGGGAGATGCACCATCAGGAAATGTATGATGATACCACTCTTCATACCATCTGTCCTGAAATGAGCGCATCTCAGAGACATCAGAGGCTAGAGCATCGAGACGGCGATCGAAAGACTGAAACTCTGAGCGGACCTCCTGTCGCCAGAGCTCGGAGATATGCAACTCGTGCGCCATCATCCGCTCTATCTCTGCAACCTGCCAGCGTAGATCAGGGGCCCACTCATCGTAGTCGGCAGTAGCAGCTGGCGGCTCCTGGTCATGAGCTGCTCTCTGTAGCTCTCCCTCACGTCTGCGATCCTTCCACCTTAGTCCCCGGGGCCCGAGAACAATACCGGACTGAGCAAGCTTGCGGCGGTCCAGACGGCAGTCCTGGCGAACCATGGGCACAATGCAGCCCTGTGAAACGTCGATGCCAACCGACTCCAGCCAAGCAGTGATGATGTGGCCGAATGACATATAGACTGACTGGGAGGACGACATACTGTGGACGATGATAGAGAAATAGACTGAAGCCACTGGGTCAAAGTCTAACTGCTGATGCATCCTGTAGAGCATCAAGCAGTGGAACGGTTGAATCTCATCAAGGTGTTTCGAAGTAGTTGGAAGGAGATAATTGGTGATGATTTTAAACAACACATAGTCAACAGGGGAAAGACGAAGAGCAGGAAAAGTGGGAAAGTCACGGGTGCGCTCACCAGAACCCCCTGGCCTGGGATGGCCTAGAAAGTACTCGTAGATGGAATCAGGAGTCACTCCATCGAATGGAACCGGAAGGGGATTAGGAGGATAAGGGTAGAGAAAGAAATCATTGTCTGACCGGCGACAGCCGAGAAAATCAGTGAAAATAGATCGATTAAAATCAAGATCAATACCGGCAACACGGGTCCTCCACCCCGTGCCCTCCCCACTCACCATGTTGTTATAGAATTCAGAGACCAAGTCAAGGTTGATCGGCCTCTCAAGGTAAAGAATGGATTGAAGATTATAATGTGTGATAACTTGTCGGACAGTCGGGCAATGTTCATAGATGAAGGATTGATCTATAGTTCGACATGGCATTAATTTGAAATTGTGCCACTCGAAATTTAACGCAAGGGTGATACTCTGAAATCGAGTATGTGGAGGTGGTGGAGGCCTTGGAGAAGGTGTAGATATTGAAGGGCCTGTGCCCTTGGAGCTTTCCACCATAGGTTCTTTACCCTTAGAAAACTTTCTATAGATTGGAATTGGTCATAACAGAGGATTTAATCAGGAATTTGATGACATACAGTTTGAATCAATTGAGCAAGGTTGACACGAACATAGATCGAATCACAAAAATTCAAGAATTGATCATACAAAGATAAGACCCAATCATAAGGTAGACATTAGATCAAGATCAAAAGTAGGATAATAATGAGGTGAAAAATCGATTTGATCATTTGGTGAGAAAGTAAGGTCACGGCAAATACAAGAGGATCACGGCACCACACCAAGAATAAACACCAAAACATGATTAGCTCCACAACATAATTTATGAAATGATTTGTAAAGGAAGCTAAACCAAAAACTCACTTTGGTGCCATTAGTAGAGTTCTTGAGTCGGAAAGGAAAAACGCTTGCGCAGGAGAAGCCTCGGCGCAAGACAGAAACGCAGAAGACTCGGAGCAAATCGATAACTTGCAGAGAACAGGGGACGCCCGTAGAGACCTTCGCACACACTCGCTCGCACGGGAAGGGAGACGCAGGAACACTCTTGCTCAGGATGAAGAGATGCAAGGGAGAGGTTTCGGCGCTAGGGTTCGGCAAGGAAGGGTTTTTCGCGAAGTTAATCGGTTGGTGGATCGGTCCACCAACCAGAAATTAATGCGTCTGAACGGATCACCGTTCGATCTGATCGCGCCCAGACCGATCAGGCTATAGCCTGATCGGACTGAACCGAGCCTGATCGGTCGGGTGACCGATCAGGCAAGCTCCTGATCGATCGGTTGATCGATCAGGGAGAGATCAGTAGACTCGGGAGGCTTACTGTGAGCCCCCTGATCGGTCTGTGGACCGGTCCCAGCAGGGTGCCAGATCGGTCCGGGGACCGATCCAGGCTGGCTCAGTAAGCTTGGTCAAAATTTCGGAAAGTCACTGCTTGCCTCGTTGATCGGTCTGTGGACCGATCACCATAGGAAGGAGCCAGATCGGTCCGGGGACCGATCAGCCCTATGCCTGATCGGTCCGGTGACCGATCAGGGTTCCTGATACTCCCTGATACGAACTGAAATGTTCAGTTTCAGAATTTCTGAATCTTTCCAAGGAAATCTGGTGAAGTTTATCGAACTTGGACATGATCTCATGACTAAAATTGATCCCTGAATAAGGATCAAGAGTCCTTATAGATTCAACAATCACTTTGATCCATCTAAATGGAGTCAAACTCAATCAACAATCATTCAAGCAATTTCAACTAAGTTTGTATCAAATCCAATGTTCCAATCAAGTTTCCTTGATTGGAATGTCCAAGTATGATCATGGAGCCATATACACATATGTTATGCAATGGTTTTCCCCATACTTGGTCACCGAAGTGATTATTATCTCGTCAACTTAATTTCTCAAGGGATGCATTGACATTTTGAGAAACTTAGTTGAACCTAACATCTCACCCCATATCTAGCAAACAAAAACGTTTTGTTAACCCTTATAGTTTGTGTGAGATGTCCCCAAAGTTACCCAATTGTTTCCCAACAATTTCGAAATAATCATGAAGGGTTTGAAAGCATTTTGAAATTCATGAAGCGCGACACATTCCTAACTCCCGTCTTAGGAAACTAAATTCATTCTCGGGAAGTGGTTTAGTGAAAATGTCAGCTAGGTTTGACTTGGACTCTACATGTGAGAGTACAATATCTCCCCTAGCTACATGATCCCTAATGAAGTGGTGACGCACTTCAATATGTTTGGTCCTAGAATGATGGACTGGATTCTTGGTTAAGTTAATTGTGCTAATGTTATCACATAACACTTGCACACCCTTGTAACTCAATCCATAGTCCTCTAAAGTATGTATCATCCACAACAATTGTGATACACTCTCTCCCATGGCGATATATTCTGCCTCGGTCGTGGAGAGAGCAACACAATGTTGCTTCCGACTTGACCAACTTACTAAGGACGAACCTAAGAATTGACAACCCCCACTTGTGCTTTTCCGGTCCAACTTACATCCAGCGTAGTCGGAATCCGTATAGCCAATTAAATCAAATGATTCGGTACGGGGGTACCATAGACCGACTCCAATTGTGCCTTTGAGATATCTCAAAATTCGCTTAACAGCGATTAGGTGAGATTCCTTGGCACAAACTTGATACCTAGCGCACATACCCACAGCGAAAAGAATATCAGGTCGACTAGCTGTGAGGTATAGCAAACTACCTATCATGCTTCGATATTGAGTTAAATCAACAGGTTTACCACTTTCATCATTGTCTAATCTTGTGTTTGTAGCCATAGGAGTGGTTACCTCTTTTGAATCACTCATATTGAATTTTCGAAGCATTTCTTGTGTGTATTTCGATTGGTGCACATGGATCCCATCACGAGTTTGCTTGATTTCGAGTCCAAGGAAGAAAGTCAACTCTCCCACTAGACTCATCTCAAATTCATTTTCCATGTGTCCAATAAATTCATTCAAATAGCCCTTATTGTTTGAGCCACAAATTATGTCATCGACATATACTTGGGCTACAAAAATATTGTCACCATCTCTTCGTAGAAATAGTGTAGGGTCTATTTGGCCTCTAACGAAGCCCTTCTCAATTAGGAATGTCGACAACCGCTCATACCAAGCTCGGGGTGCTTGTTTAAGGCCATAAAGTGCCTTTTTGAGCTTGTACACGTGGTTTGGAAATTCGGTACTCTCAAACCCCGGAGGTTGTTCGACGTAGACCTCTTCTCTAATCAAACCATTTAGAAAGGCCGATTTGACATCCATTTGGTATAGCTTGAAGCCACGATGTGCTGCAAATGCAAGCATCAATCGGATGGATTCTAATCGTGCCACAGGAGCATAGGTCTCATCATAATCAAGGCCTTCAACTTGACTGTAGCCCTTGGCTACTAAGCGTGCCTTGTTTCTAATGATTTCTCCCTTATGGTTCAATTTGTTCTTGAAGACCCATTTGGTTCCAATAATGGAGGTCTTCTTGGGTCTAGGGACTAAGTCCCAAACTTGACTCCTCTCGAATTGACCTAGTTCATCTTGCATTGCAATGATCCAATCGGGATCATTTAATGCTTCATCAATTTTCCTAGGTTCAAGTTCGGAAATTAAGGCAACTTCATTAGCCTCATTCCGGAAGAATGATCTAGTTCTAACCCCCTGATGGATGTCTCCAACAATTTGGTCTTGGGGATGACTAGAGGCTAATCTAGTTTGCCTAGGAGTTGGTGGTGCTTCTTGAACGGGTTCACTAGACACAAGTCCAGCCTCAGGATCCGGCTGATCAACGGGTTGTCTAGGCTCACCGTCATCGGATTCTTCACCATCAACAACATTTGGACTTTCATTCAAACTTAGTCTCCTAAGTTCGAATTGGACTTCATCTTCTGGTTGACCATTGACTTTTGGAATTTCTTCGAAGACAACATCAGAAGATTCTTCAACTAGTCTAGACTTCTTGTTGTAGACTCGGTAGGCTTTGCTAACGAGGGAGTACCCGACTAGTATCCCTTCATCAGCCTTCGCCGTGAATTTTCCAAGATGATCCTTGGTGTTTAGAATGAACACCTTACAACCAAACACCCTAAGGTGTTTAACCGTAGGTGGTTTTCCAAACCAAAGTTCATGGGGAGTCTTTCCTAGAAACCTATGAATGAGGACCCGATTTTGCACATAGCAAGCTGTATTTACAGCTTCAGCCCACAAGTAACTCGGTAGTGAGTACTCATTAAGCATGCTTCGTGCAGCCTCTTGTAGAACACGGTTCTTCCTCTCTACAACACCATTTTGTTGTGGTGTTCTAGGAGTAGAGAACTCATGCTTATAGCCTCTATCTTGACAGAATTCTAAAAACTTATGGTTTTGAAATTCACCTCCATGATCACTTCTAATTGTCTTAATGGTTGATGATTTTTCATTTTCAACTCTTCTACAAAAAGAAATGAAGATATCTAAGGTTTGGTCCTTATATTTTAAAAAGTAAGTCCATGTATACCTAGTAAAATCATCAATGATAACAAAGCAATATCTACTTCCATTCAATGATATGATGGTACTACAATCAAATAGATCCATATGAAGTAAATCTAATGCATTGGAAGTACTTACAGCGCTTTTACCTTTATGTGCAGATTTTGTTTGCTTACCCATTTGACATGCATCACAAAGTTTATCTTTCTCATACTTGATGCTTGGTAAGCCACGAACCAACCCCTTGTTGGCCAACTTCCGGATGTTCTTCATGTTCACATGTGCTAGTCTCCGGTGCCAAAGGGTGGACTCTTCTTCTTTTGACATGAAACACTTAGCAGAAGCATTAGTAGCACTTTTAAATGAAACTTGATAAATATTGTCTACTCTTGCTCCTACTAGTACCGTGTCCAAGGTGTCATGTTGTCTAACTAGACATTGACTTGGTTGGAAGTCAATTGTGTAACCCGTGTCACACAATTGACTGACACTTAGGAGATTAAATTTCATCCCCTTGACTAGAAGGACATTTGAAATTCTAAGACATTCGGATATTTGAATGTCTCCTATCCCTATGACCTTAAGACTACCATTGTTACCAAATGATACATTACCTCTACTTTTCTTGTGAAGTGTGGTAAACAATGATCTATCCCCGGTCATGTGTTTGGAGCATCCACTATCAACGAACCAAGTTGATAGATGCTCCCCCTCAATCATAACCTACACAATTCGAAAAATAGAAGTTTTAGGTACCCAAACCTTGGGACCTAAAGCATCAACTAAACATGACTTAGGCACCCATGCCTTGACCATTTTCTTTTGAATTTTGGGTGTCCTAGATTGTCTCATATCAGTCCTAGACATGAGAGACACAAATGACGGTTCCTTAGGACGGTAACCAATACCGGCCCTATTGTAAACTGCCCTTTGGGCATTTAGGATCATATCTAGGGTCTTAGAGCTAGTTGAGAACTTCTCAAGAATATTCTTGAGCTTCTCAACTTCACTCTTCAATGATTGGTTTTCCTCTATTAGCAATTCATCATGCAAATTATTGACTTCCTCAACCTTAGAGGATTTCAACTTTTCAATCTCATGTTTCAATGATTTAATTTCATCTTCTAGCAATTCAACATGCAAATCATCAATGTTATCATCTCTAGATGCCTTCAATTGATCAATTTCTAATTGCAATGCTTTAACCTTATTCTTTGATTTCTTAAGCATACTAGTTAAACATGCAATTGCTCTATAACACTTTTCAAGCTCGGGAGAAGTTACCTCTTCATCATCCGAAGATGATGAAGCCGCGTTTGAGGAGCTTGAAGATTCATCACTGCTCTCCTCTCCAAGAGCCATGAGTGCCACTTGCCTTGTGCTCTTCTCCTCCTTCTCTTCATCGGATGAGCTTGAGGATGACTCATCCCAAGTGGCCTTCAAGGCCTTCTTCTTCTTCTTGGATTTCTCTTCTTTTCTTTTGGATTTCTCTTCCTTCTTCTTCAGTTTCGGACATTCATTCTTGAAATGCCCTTTTCTACCACACTCAAAACAAGATGCATTAGTCTTATCAAGTTTGGATTCACTAGAGTTACCTCTACTCTTGAAACGTCGATTCCTTCGCATCATCCTTCGCACGAAGTTCGCCATTTCGGATGAAGAGGAGCCGCTGCCATCTTCTTCGGAATAGGACTCGGATTCGGAAGAGGATGAAGACGAAGAGACCTCCTTCTCCTTCTTCTTCTCCTTCTTCTTCTTGTTTGACCGGTCACCTGCAACTAAGGCAATCCCCTTCTCCTTGGGGCCTTTGTTAGCCATTTCATGCAATTCCATCTCACAAAATAAATCATCTAACTTTACAATGGAAAGATCCTTGGAAACTTTGTAGGCATCCACCATGGATGACCACAAAGCATTCCTTGGAAAGGCTTTCAAGACATACCTCACAAGGTCGCGATTCTCGACCTTTTCATCAATCGAATGAAGTCCATTGAGAACTTCCTTGAACCGGCTATGGAGCTCACTTACCGTTTCATTCTCCTTCATGGAGAGATTTTGGAGTTGATTGAGGAACAAATCCCTCTTGGCAATTCTTGAATCCCGGGTGCCCTCGTGAAGCTCAATGAGTTTGTTCCACAAGTCCTTTGCACTTGTGAAAGGACCAACCTTGATGAGTTGGTCTTTGTTCATGCCACATTGTAGAGTGACAACCGCCTTCGCGTCGGCTTCACTCTTCCGAGTTTGTTCAGCAGCCCACCTCCACGACTCAAGCTCTTTGCCTTCGTCATCCTTAGGAGGGGTGAATCCCTCCTTCACCGCGAACCAAGTGTGGATATCCATCTTCAAATAGTATTCCATCTTTGATCTCCAATATTGAAAGTCGGCGCCATCAAAGAATGGAGGTCGGGTGGTGGAGAAGCCTTCTCTCAACGCCATCTTGTTGATAACTCTCGGATGTTAAGCCGTAGACAGAGCCCCAAGCTCTGATACCACTTGTTGGAAACGGATGGCTAGAGAGGGGGGGTGAATATAGCCAATCTCTTTTACCTTCGGCACTTATGAAGTTTATGCACTTAACTTATCAGTAGCACAGCGGAAGAAGCAAAGGAAAACGAAGCAGTGCAGTAAACTAAAAACAGAAATGAAAGCAAACAACGACAGCTACCAAGATCGCTAACAAGAGGGTTTACAAGGTTCGGGGATAACTTGCCCCTACTCCTTGGCGTGCCCTTAAGGTGGGCGATCCCTTGATCGTCGGCAGATCAAGCCCCGGTGTTCACCGGATATAACGCAACCTCCTTCTCGGTGGAGAAACCTCTCCACAGCGTTTCAAACAAGAATATAGATTTAAGCTTAATGAAACACAGAGAATACTCTTACTCAGCACCTAGCAAGGACAAGAGCACAGCGAGCTTATCCCGAGCTCCACCCAGCGACGATCTCACGCAAGGACTCCCTCCTTCGTGTCTTCTCACTGTTGGACTCCAAGCTCCTTGTTCTTTCCTCCCGGCACTTACGTAAGAGTTGGTTGCTTCTCGATTGCAGTTGCTTGCTCAAAGTGATGAAGATTTCAGAAAACACAGCAAGCAAGTTGTGGAGAAACACAAAGCGCAGCAAGAACTTCAGCAAGCTCAACACAGAAAAAACTGTCGAACACTTCTCTACTTCCGCCGAAGTCTTCTTCTCCTTTTTGTTTCTCCACCAAGCATCAGATGACACCATCCCTGCAGCTCCCAGCTGCTCATCTGCCAACGCCAGCTACCACTGA
>JAGFNQ010001890.1:29949-85958 GCA_024364735.1 Boesenbergia rotunda | reverse complement strand
ACTTTTTCACCTAATCCTCCAAGATGGGAATTTGCACCTAACCCTCCAAGTTAGGACTTTTCACCTAGCCCTCCAAGCTAGGACTTTTCACCCACCTCTTCCGAATTAGGACTTTTCATACACCTAGCCCTCCAAGCTAGGATTTTCAACACCTAACCCTCCAGATTAGGATTTTCCAACACCTAGCCCTCCAGACTAGGATTTTCCATACCATGCCTGATCCCCGATCAGGACTTAATCATAATCAAACATCATCCACCTAAACTAAAATCGGTGTCAACACCAAAACAACAATCAGGGCCAGACTGCATCAACAATCTCCCCCTTTTTGTTGTTTGACAACCCGATTTTAAGTTTAGGGATTCTTAATCAAGTTTTCCAAATTTAGAATCATAGGGGAATCCAGATCCTCCCCCTACAACATAATCATCCTAAACTTAACCAATCCACACTCTCCCCCTTTGTCGAACACCGAAAAGGGGCTAGAGTGGCTGTTAAGTTTAAAACAAACTTCCCCTCAACCCTAGGGGTATCCCAGAACAACATAGATTCGATGGAATTGTTTTCAAAGCACATGATATCATGTGGAAAAGATAGATCAAGATGAAACCATCACAGACATCATATCAATCTATAACATGTCATAATGGTCATATACACCAAGTGGACATGGCATCAAAAGCATAATCATGGCAATGTAGCAAGTATGCAAATAGTAGTCATCATAGCATCAACAAGAAGCATACTAAAGTAAGATAAAAATGCAGCAAGAGCAGACATGGCAATTCATGAAATATCCAAATAAAACACAAGATGCAATACACATGCATCACAATCAAAGTACGTGTGACACAAGGCCACAACAGTCAAGTCAAGGAGCATTCAGCTAAACGTCACACAACTAAGTAGTCAAATACACATATCACCAGTAGAGACAACCAAACTCAACTATCAGTGGGGGATCCTCATCGTGCACGAGATCGTCCATCGTGGCATCAGTAGGAGCAAAGGACCCTGGTGCAGTACTCGATGAAGGTGCACCTCCTGGAAATGTGTGGCTGCGCCACTTATCATACCATGTCTGCTGGAGTGTACGGGTCCCCGAGACCTCGGTCTCGATCCTGGTCAGTCGGCAATCAAGGGAGCGAAAACCTGACCGAAACTCCTCGCGATCTGTCGCCCACAACTGAACAAACTCCTGTAGCGTCTGATCCAGCTCTGAGATCTGCTAGCGCAGATCTGGATCCGGCTCGTCGTAGTCATCATCAGCAGCAGCGGCGGCTGGCGCCTGAACCTGTGGACCTCCCCTTGGTAACTCACCTGGGAGCTCTTGTGTTGGTGGTGTTGTGCTGTGCTCGGTGATCTGTTCTCCGATTCTAATCCGTGTGCTTTGTTAGCGATCTGTAAGATCTTTCCTTGTGTCTCTGTGCTTTCATTTCATATACTCTATTGAGACATTTGTGTGGAGAGGTTTCTCCACCGAGAAGGAGGATTTGATATTCGGATTTCCCAGGGCTTGATCTGCCGACGATCAAGGATCGTCCACCTTAAGGGCATGCCAAAGAGTAGGGGCAAGTTATCCCCGGACCTTGTAAACAATCCTTGTTAGCGTTTTTGGTTTGTTTTTCATTTCTGCAGTTATACTCTATTTTGTTTTTGCTTTCGCTGTGCTACTAACCCTAATCGCAGAGAAATCCAATAAGTCAAAGAAGTTTGTGTCTGGCTATATTCACCCCCCTCCCCTCTCTAGCCATCCAAAGTCCAACAAGTACTGGTATCAGAGCTTGGGGCTCTGTTCAAGCGGCTTAACATCCGAGAGCTATCAACAATGGCTTTGAGTGAAGGACTTAGCACCACCCGACCTCCCTTCTTCGACGGATCCGATTTTCAATATTGGAGGTCTCGCATGGAGTACTACCTCAAGACCGACATTGGGATGTGGTTTTCCATGAAAGAAGGCTTCATTCCTCCAAGAGATGCGGAGGGAAAAGAATTGGAGTCTTCACGGTGGTCGGCTGAGCAAACCCGCAAAGGTGAAGCCGATGCGAAGGCGGTGGTGCCCTTGCAATGTGGAATGAACAAGGATCAACTAATCAAGGTTGGTCCCTTTACAAGTGCAAAGGATTTGTGGAATAAGCTTATCGAGCTTCATGAGGGTACCTGAGACTCAAGAATAGCCAAGAGGGACTTGTTCCTCAATCAACTACAAAACCTCTCCATGAAGGAGAGTGAAACGATAAGCGAACTTCATAGTAGATTCAAAGAGGTATTGAACAGTCTCCATTCCATTGACGAAAAGGTCGAGAACCGCGACCTTGTGAGATATGTGTTAAAAGTTTTTCCAAGGAATGCCTTGTGGTCATCCATGGTGGATGCCTACAAGGTTTCTAAGGATTTATCAATTGTAAAATTAGATGACTTATTTTGTGAAATGGAGCTATATAAGATGTTAAATACTGGATTTTTAGGGTTGAAAAGGTGAATTTCGAAAGTTAGGGGCCTAGTTGAAATTTTCCAAATCTATTGGGCTTATTTGCAAAATGTCGAAACCCTTAAAAAGCCCTAAAAACTTCCCCCATTCAGTTTCTTTCCCCCGACCCCTTCTATTCCTGCCTCGACGCCGCCGCAGTCCGCACGCGACCGGTTCCGCCTCAGCGACACCGACGCTCCATCGCGGTCACCGACCGCCGGCTTGCCTTCTCCACTTCCTCTTCTCCTCCCTTCTTCTTCTTCTGTCTTTTCCGGTGCGCAAGAATAGGGCACCGCACGCCCGTGCGCCAGCCTCACGTGGAACCCTAGCCGCTGCCACCGCACTTTTCTTTCCTTCATCGAAGAGCAGAGACGACGCAGAGAGGCCGGAGGGTGTTCTCCATCGCGTGTTGCGTTGGTAATTCATCGCCGGAGCCGCAACCGCCGCGTCACCTTCCACCTAGTTTCTGATCGCCAGTTGTTGCATAAGTGTAGGCAAGGAATTGTGGTATTAGTTTTATCATGTGGGGTTTTTTGTGATTTCGATCAGTTGATGATGAATTTTGTTCATCTTAAGTTGCTGTTGACAAAGATTGGAGTTGAAATAAATTTCAACCTGTAGGTTGGTGTTTTGGAGTTGTGTATCAAAATTTTAGAATTTGTGATTTGATTTGTGGAGGTCGGTTTGGCTTACTGTACTTACAGTATTTGGATTATGTGATTAATGGTTAAGTTTTGAATAGAATTAGTAAACTGCTAAGTATAAGAGCATTATGTTCGTGTGAGTGATAGTAGTAAACAGTGGAAAAGAAACTCATCATTATTCAAGAATATATTAAATGCATGAGATTGATGATTTAGGCAAGCTGTAGGAATTATGAGGTTTAACGGTATTGGGATAATTTGATTTAGGTTAGGGAGTTGAGCTTGACCTCCTTATTATGTATACCTTGAATCTAATAGTTAACGGATTCGAGGATTAGGTTGGTAGTCGTGGTAGTTTCGTTAATTTGGGAATTTTATTTAATAACCTAATTGTGATAATTAGGTTAGGAAGGAACCCATAGTTATATTGGATTTAACTAAATAAATGTGATTAAATAGAAGTTGTGATTAGGATTTATCCTAATTGTGTTTAGTATTTCGTCTTAGCTAAATTGTTGATTTCATAATTAGCTAAACATTATCCGTAATACAGGACCCTGATTCGGACTCGTTCGGTTGATCGTGGAAGGTTTTCGTTTACGTTCTATAATTATAGGGCGGGTATTTCTCCTTTGTACTCGAGTAGTTTCGTTTACCTTAAAGCATGACTATCTTATGTCTAGTAGGTTGCTTGACCTTGTTCTTTATCGTTTGTTATTTTAATATCGCCGTTGATACTTACTCTTCGTTGATCTTAGAGTATTCCAAATTCCTTTCTGTACAGTCCTCTGTTGGTTTCCTGTTCTGTAAAGTACCGCTTGTACGCGAGTACTTATAAGTCCATTAAATACAAATAGGTTTATTTGACATTAGAAATATCCTACCTAGTAGTGTAGGCGCATAACCGTTGGTTTTTGATTTCCGGTTGGTTGTATCGATGCATGTTTTACTCGTTGGATTTTATTGCATCGTTGTTTCTTCGGTTGTTCGTGCATCGTATAGCATGCATCATACTTGCACGTTGCATACTAACGACTGTTGGGCTTACATTTGGTTAAGCTGTCGTTAGTCATATTGTTGCTCGATTCACTCAACCACTTGTTGTCGTGGTAGTTATTAGAGTGTGAGCATCTGTCCTGTTATGCCAAACAGTGACACCCTCAACGTTGTTTTTAGAGGGATGAGCTGTTGGTGGCTCACCCTCACCGTTATTTTTCGAGGGATATTGTAGCTGTAGTAGCTCCCCCGATGTACAGGGGTTTGGAGTGTAGGCTCCCCAGCATCCTGTCTACTCAACCACACCTTATGTGGTATTTGTTGTTGGAGTGCATACAATTGTCACAGCCCTACCCACTCGGTCACACAGATGGGATGTGTTGACGGCTTGACTGGCGTCAGGGGTGACACATGTCATTGCATCATGTGCATACGTATTTCTTTTATGCATTTACTTGTGTTTGATGCACTTATATGAGCTATGGTTGTTGCACATGATTGACATGCATCTATATCTTGGTTTTATTATTGTTGCGTTATTTTACGTCTGTTTAATTGTTATTCAATTTTATAACTTGTGGTTCTATATATGTTATGCATGTTTAGGTTCCTATATTCCTTACGGATTGTACCCTGTTGGATTCTCTACATATTATATCCTTTATTATGTCATGCTTATTGTCTACTCATATACCCGCAGAGTCCGCTCGGACTCACCACCCCTGCTTTCCTTTTTGTTGTTTCAGATAGCAGGTAGAAGTATTTCTTGGAGCCAGGAGAGGATCCAGTTGCCGGTCCCCAGTGTCGAGTTGAGTTATTTTTCGGTATTCGGTTTAGTTGTTTGCTTTCAGTACTTGTAGTTGCATTTTATTCATTATCGGGTTTTGTCGTTATCAGAGTCTTTAGGTGTTCTCTTTGGATTGTAGTTTCACTTTATGTTTATGGTGGCTGAGCCACCCATTATCACTTATTCTAATATAAACTGCGTAGATGTGTTCACTTCTATATATGTGATGCTAGCCGCATGTGGCTAAGCTTTTATGGTGAGATATATGTATTATTGCTCCATATTGTCCGCCGTACAGGGGAGATGCTGCCCGATTTTCGAGGAAGCATGTGCCTCTGGGGGCGTGACAATTTTTGGTATCAGAGCCAAGTTTTGTGATGTTTTGGTATCTGTGGGTTTACGGAGTTGTTTTACGAGGTCAATCTGTATGTTACAGATTTGTTTATTTTGCGGAGTCTTTTTTTTGAGGGTTGACGAAGTTGTTTTGTTTTACGAGGTCTATCTGTATTTTACGAAATTATTTTTCAGAGTCATTTTTCTAGTTATGGTTGTGATGGGACTTGGCAGCGACGAGATCTCTCCCGGCAAACAAGGAGTAAGTTGGTTATCTTCCGATGTATCCAATTATCTTCACCAATTACTAGTTCGTTTTGGATAAATGAGTGTTTCCATGGGATCACTCCTAAACTACAAATTTTGTCTCTGAGATGTGTCTATTTCATTAGCAGCAACTAGTATATTTTTTTTAAATAAAAATGTTCTTTTGATCATTTTACTAAGTAATATGGTTTGATTTTTTTTTAAAAGTGATAAATGACAGGAGGTCCTCCATGTATAACCCTATAGGATTAGAAAAAAAAAACATGATCAAAATATAAGGTTTACCTTGTTTACCAAATAGAGTAATCATATTAGTTGATTGGAAATGTGACTAATGCTTAAAGGGTTGATTGAATCATCTCGACCTGTCTATGCATAGAACTATACTAGAATGTTTCTTTTCCATTATATTGCTGGATGACATATACCATTAGTTGTATGCAATGAGAATCATATTCTAAAATTTTGGTTGCTTGCATTTGGCAATACCATTGAGTGTATGTTTTTTTTTTTGTAGATCTTCAAGATCTTATTAGAACAATCTCTAGCCTATTGTTGTTGAAGCCACCTCCAAATGTAGATAAAATGGCTTCGTCTTTGGAAAGCCACTTCCATGATTTAGTTAAAATGGAATTTCAATTTACAGAATCATGAATACAATTTAGGGATTAGCCCTTAATTGGTTATATGGTAGTAAGGTCATTATAAACAATTTAATTAGTTATAGTAGAGGTTCTTAATGTTATCATTAAAAGTCCAATCTTGGCTTAACAGTAGTAAACCTTTTATGTGTTCATGAAAGTTAAGATTATAGATTCATTAATAAAAAGATTTCATAGGGACAACAGGAAATAGGGTGTGGTTGCTTGATCAATCAATCAATCCAACAAAGTTTTTTTTATGTGAGGTTTTATCTGAAGATGAGATATATAACTCTAAACCAAGAACTTTGGCTTCTAACACGTCAGAGATCTTCTTTTTTTCCCCTCCTAATAATCAACATAGGTGTACGGTTATGGGACTTATCGTGACATCTGAAATTTATTTCTACCTTACCTTATATTCATTATTATGCATTCCAGTCCTTTCTAAAGTTCCACCTCAAATATCTATCAAACTTAGTCCAATTATAATCACCTTCTTATGACCATATTACATGTAACTCTACCCATGCCAAGAATCCTTCCTGGAGCTTATTGTATATAGACAAACATGGATAGTTTCATTATACCATATAGAACGAAAGAAAAGTTACTTAGTTTGGATATTTCAAAGATTTAAGATCTGAAGTTTGGAGAAATTGCATGAAAAATAAAGTTAAACAAGAAACAAAGATAGGATCTTTGATTCAGATATCACTTTATGTAGAAGAAAAAAAAAGAAAACTATTAATTTAGAAATATTACTCATAAATTCTACTCTATGAACTTACAACTTGTGTAATAAGACAATTCTTTAGCAGTGATCATTTTATGCAATGGATATACACTGTTCAAAGAAGAATATGCTGACAAGTGGTCGTAAGAGAGGTTACATCATGTTTTTGATGGTCTTTTGATATGGTAGACGAATGAATAGTGGCATCTCATTGTTAATGATGTTGCATAGCCGGTCACATATTCTTCTCAAGATCTTTGCCAAGGGAGTAGTACTTGGAAACACAACGGGAATGTTGGACATGGGTGCTGACCCATGTTCCCCATCAGATAAGAGAAAAATTTATATCTTTTATTCATAGTAGATAACACCTTAATTTATGTGTAGCTTCTCTCCGTCCCAAGCCCTTATTCAAAATCTTAAGATATCCTAGTATATTTCATTTTCACATCTATGAAATTAACTGTTTGGTAGAAAAGGTTCCCATAATTCTATTAAAATGCCCCTGTGCAGCCATGCCACTGTAGGATTCAAGAAGGGCTAAAAAAAAAGAGAGAACCTCACCATGGCATATAAAGAAGTTATTTTCATGATTTGAACCTAGTATCTCGTGCATAAATGGCACAATCCTGCCAATTTGTCAATATTATTGGTTAACCAATGCTCGACATACTAAGTCTGTGTGAGTACCAGTTCTAGTACACTTGATCTTCCTCATAAGTAGCAACTCTCTTTTGAATTGAATGTTAAATAGGTGTTGACCTTAACATAATTATTGAGGCCTGTTGGCTGTTGTCAGTTTACTCCACTTGAGTTAGTAAGAATTTTCCGTATTGTTCTCCTTTGTCTTCTCATAAGGCCGGCCCTATTGGATGATATTGTTCGTTTCTGCAACAGTTGTAATTATGTTTCTTCGATTAGGTGGACGAGTGAAACCTTTTGTTTCCTCTAGACAATCTGTGGATGTTCAAGATTCCACTTTTATATTCATCATTTGATAAATTATAATTCACAAATTCTTTTTCTGTCCATCCTCTCCCTGTATCATTAGAGTGCGATTTGCCAAGATTTCGAAATTGGTGGTTATTATGCACACTGAGACCAGATCCCCAATCATCATTAGAACCTCTTTCGACTTCAAGGTTTTTCTCATCATGAAAAACATCTTGTTGATGCTTGCTTGCATCAAGTGCAAAAGTATCGTCCATGAGATGTGCTCCATGAACCAGATACTATCTACACCATCTGCATAAACTAGTAAAAATGATTAACAATGATAACAATAATGACTCCAGATTAATAAAATGTGGAAACTTATATCATGAGCATCAAAAACCGAAGAATAAAAAAGAGATAAAAAAACATAGGAGCAATCTTTGAAGCATTTCTTTTTGAAGGTGCAGTCAATACACTAGTGGTAGGATGATACTGCTGAAACATGTATTACTGTCTACTTTCTGTTTAGAGTTAAGTTCCATTGAGACACTGTTCAGAATTGTGAGTTTTATTTTGTTTGTGGAATGAGTTGATGGACTGATTCTTGAAGAATTGATTGATTATATATTAGAATTAGGGTTAACCTAATTATGATGGTTTAGGAAGTAAGGTTGTTACTTAAATTTACTCATATGTCATGATTAGGATTTATTTTAGTTATTAGTTATGTGTAGCTGTGCCTAGCATATTAGTCTTCAGTTTACTAGCCTCAGCAGATAGTCGAAGCTACAAGTTATCAGACTCAGCAGACAGTGGGAGCTCCAGCACCTCAGACTATGCAGCCAGCAACAATTTAGATGATTCAGCCACTGCCTATTCAGACGATGCCACCATCAGTTCCAGAGATGGACCGGGTTTACACTATCACCAGAGAGAAGACACCGCAGGTCGATGGATCGATTTTCCGAGATATTAAAGAGGTATAGGGTATCTACGTGTAGATCACTGCTTGTAACCGAGTAGCTACCGTTAGAGAGATGTTGGGCATTTCCTAATATGGTAGATAACGCATTTGACACACAATCAGGGTTGAGGTTGACCATGAGAGACGCAGACCCTTAGAGTTCTCCGTGAGCGATCATGTAGTTTTACGAGTGTCACCCACGAAAGGGGTGAAGAGGTTTGAGTGGCGAGGTAAGCTAGTTCCGCGCTACATTGGACTGTTTTAGATTCTGGAGCGGAGTGGAGCAAAAGTTGCTAGTCTAGCTCAGTTGGTAGAACGCAAGATCTGACTTATGTTTTATCAAGGGTGTCGATCACTCTCCAGCTAGATGCAACCTACGAGGAGGTACCTATGCGGATTCTGGACCGCAAGGAGTATCGGTTGAGGAACAAAACAATTCGGTTGGTCAAGGTCGGTTGACAACACCATTCCGATGAGGAAGCTACTTGGGAGCTCGAGGATACGATCAGAGCTCGCTATCCTCATCTATTTACTTGAAGTATGTATTGTTATTCCGATTCATATTATTCCGTTTTATATTATCTGTGTTGTTATACCTGTTGGTAACTAGTACTGTTGTGATGACTAGTATCTGTGTGGTTTCCTAGCTAAATTTGGGGACCAAATTTTTATTAGTGGGGAGAATGTTAAAACCGAATTTTTAAAGGGTCTCTTTGCAAATAGGGACTTAGTTGTAATAACGAAATAGAGGCTTATTTGCAAAATTGCTAAAACATTATAAACCCAAAAGCCCTAAGTTCTCCCCCGTTCCTTTTGAACCACCCGATCCCGAAGCCGTTTCCTTTCTCTCCCTCGACGCCGCCTCTTCGGTTTCGTCCGCCCGACGCCGAGCCCTAGCGAGCGACGCCGACGCCGCCACCCCTTCGCCGGTGCTGAGTCCTTCTTCGCGAGGTGGTGAGTTTTCTTCTCCCTCACGCGAACATCGTCGAGCGTCGCCCTTCTTTCTCCCGGCCACAATCCCTAATCTCCTCTCTTCTCTTCTGTGTTGTTGCCCGAAATCAGTGGCTGCCGGCAGTCCCTGTCCTCCGACGAGCGAAGCCGGTGATCCTCCACTTGTGTTGAGTCGCGGATATTGGAGAGGTAACAAGGTATGGATTTATTCAATATGTAGGTTGATTAATCAGAGGGTGGTTTTGATATTAGAGCTTTAATAATAGGGCTTTATGATTCGTAATTGATGATTCGAAGTTAGTTATTGATCTAGAATCTGTTTTGGTTTGAATTGGAGTTTTGTGTTAAGATTAAGAGTAGGGATTGGTTTTCTTGGGTTGCCGTGAGTTGTTTATGGCTAATTGGAATCTGGGTTTTTGGGTAGTGATCGAATTTTCATGGTTATGCATTGAGTTGGGCTTGATGCCATGCAAATTCGAGTAGCAACTTAGGAATGCATGGACAAAACCTATACTCATATGTTTTGCATGGATATCTTACCTCACAGAGTTGAAACGATAGTATGTTAGCAACAAAAGTCAATTAATTGAATGTTTGATTTAATAGGCGATTAATGGAGGTATTAATTAATAAATATTAATTAATTTGGGTCGGTTAATGACGATTAGCCTAATTGTGATAATTATGTTAAGAAAGAATTATAGTTGTTTAAGATATAAATTTTGTTTAGTAGTTAATTTAGCTATATTACTAAATGTATGAATAGCTAAATCTGACATTTAACACAGGACTTGATCGTTTACGTGTGGTTGATTGTGGAAGGACTCGTCTACGAAATTCTTCAATTATAAGGCGGGTACTTCTCCTTTGTACTCGAGTAGTTCTTTTACCTTAAAGCATGGCTAGTTATGTCTTATAGGTTGCTTGACCTTGTTCTTTGTCGTTATTTATAAATCGCCGTTGAGACTTATTCTTCGTTGATCTTTGAGTATTCCTAAATTCGTATCTGTACAGTCCTCGATTGGTTTTCTGTTCTGTAAAGTACCGCTTGTACGCGAGTACTTAGAAGTCCATTAAACACAGATAGGTTTATTTGGCATTAGAAATACCCTACCTAGTAGTGTAGGTGCATAATCGTTGGATTTCGGTTTCGGGTTGGTTGTATCGATGCATGTTTTACTTGTGGGATTTTTATTGCATCGTTGATTCTCCGGTTATTCGTGCATCGTATATCATGCACCATACTTGCACGTTGCATACTAACGACTGTTGGCTTACATTTGGTTAAGTCGTCGTTAGTCATATTGTTGCTCGAGTCGCTCAACCACATGATGTCATGGTAGTGGTTAGAGTGCGAGTGTTTGTCCTGTCATGCCAGACAGTGACACCCTCACAGTTGTTTTTAGAGGGATGAGTTGTTGGTGGCTCACCCTCACCGTTGTTTATTTTTGAGGGATATTGTGTGATAGCTCCCCCCCGATGTACCGTGGGTTCGGAGTGTTGATTTTCCAGCATCCTGTCCACTCAACCACGCCTTATGTGGTATTATTATTGATGTTAGTTATTGATGTTGTTGATGGAGTGGTACAGTTGTCACAGCCCTACCTACTCGGTCACACAGATGGGATGTGTTGACGGCTTGACTGGCGTCAGGGGTGACACATGTCATTGCATCATGTGCATACGTACTTCTTTTATGCATTTGTTTGTGTATGATGCACTTATATGAGCTACGATTGTTGCATATGTATGACATGCATGTCCATCTTGATATTATTATTGTTGAGTTGTTCCATACCTGCTTAGTCGTTATTCGGATTTTATACCATGTCGTATTATATTGATTATGCATGATTATGTAAATCTGATATTTCTTGTGGACTGTACCTTTTTGATTCTCTACTTCGTTATCTTATTTATGCCATGCTTATTTGTCTACTCATATACCCGCAGAGTCCGCCCGGACTCACCACCCCTGCTTCCCTTTTTGTTGTTTCAGGTAGCAGGTAGATGTTTTGCTTGGAGCCAGGAGATGATCCAGTTGCCAGTCCCTCAGTCCCAGTGTCGGTTTGTTTTGGTTTGTTTTAGTGTCTGTTTTATTTCTGCAGATTGTTTCCTTGTCGAGTATCGGTTTGGATTTTGTCGTTATTACTAGTATGCAGACATTCTTTTATGTTTAAGATGGCTAAGCCATCCATTTACTTTGTTTCAATATAAACTGCGTGGTTGTGTTTATTTCCTATTGTTGTGATGCCAGCCGCATGTGGCTGAGCTATTTAGGTGGAGATATGATGTATATTTGCCCCATATTGTCCGCCGTACAGGGGAGATGCTGCCCGATTTTCGAGGAAGCATGTGCCTCTGGGGGCGTGACAGCACCATTATACTAATCAATGGTTGGCATTACATAGCCAGCCTACCCATAGACCCACCAATTAAAGCACCAAACAAATTGCCACACAGTGACGAGCAAACCAGTATGAGATATTTAATTAAGAGCTAAACATAAAATAGTAACGGCAATTTTCTTAATCACACACCTAAAAGTTTCCTAAAGACCCAAATTATGCATCTTATTTTTTAATTACCAACTCAAACATTACTTTCCTAAAATACCCAAATTGTGCATCTGTCTTCCTTTGCCCTCTGTTCTATTAATAGCCATCGAACAGGCGATTGAGGTAGCCGCGAAAGCGCTGCTAGGCGGCCGCTCGACCACGCGGCCATGATTTTGCGGCAGCCTCAATCGCCTGTTCAAGCGGTAAACGGTTGGCAAAAGGCGAAGGGAAGTATTTTGAAAAATCGGTGCGTGATTTGATAAATTGAAAAATATAATTTGTGATTTGGATATTCGAGAAACTTAGATGCTTAGTTCAGAAAATTACCTGACAATAATCTAAAATCTCATCCGATTCAACTTCAACGAGTACAATATGGTCTCATTAATTCTTTTCTAAGCAATCATCATAGGTGAAAAACTTCGAGAAGTTCTTCCGCAGAAAATGAGGAAGACGAAGTCGATTCTAGTAAAGTGAAAATAGTCAAAGACAAACACTGACTTGGATATTACTCACTGGGAGAATTCCGAGCTCCGGAGGGCAAGATCTGCAATCGAACCAAACTGTTGAACTTCTCCACTTGAATCTAAGATCCGTCGGGAACTCGAATGCGCTCTGCGAGGAATTCGTCCGCAGATCTCCAAAACCACCGTCGCATCCAACAGACCAAGATCAACCCCGGAGAACTCACGGCATTCGACTAAGAAACAGAAACCGAAACAGGGTGTGAGAAAACAGAGGGATTGCGGGAGGAAATCAAGGGCATTGCTTCAAGATCACGCATTTACGGCTCCCTCAAAACACGGAATATAATCAGAGTTCGTCTCCTTCATCCCCCCGAGATCGCACCCCGAACCGCGGCAAACTCCATCGAGTCTCTTCCGTCGGAGCTGCTCCCTACTCTCTCTATCTCTCTCTTCCGGGACAAAGGGAGAACGGAGAGCCGACGCCGATACGATAGGAAGGAACCGTACGTGCGAGTAACAGTGAAGGAAAAAATATCAAAAGGACCCCTCAAGTATACTTTATTATCTTAAAACGAATTTTTTTGATAAATTTAGCAAAGTTAAGTCCAATAGTTTTTAGAAAAAAAAACACGAGTGAACTATAAATCCAAATCTGCACTATAAGGCATTAATTAATCAATGAAGATTCTACGTAAATTTCTTATCAATTATCGAAATAAATCGAAAACTTCATTCAAACGGTTATCATAAAAAGAATAAATTCGTTATCTTAACGGTTCCTTGTAGTCGGCTCCATAAATATAAAAGAAAATTCATATAAGTACACACAATAGTATACTGTGAGATTGAAAATATAGGTCATTATTTTTTATCGATCAACTCTTAGTTATTATGTCAAAAATATCACGTACCCAATATATACTACGTCCTAGGAGTAAGCGGCTATCATTTTTAAAATTGTCAATCTGTGGAGACTCATCCAAGCGGTTAGCATTTTTAGAATTGTCATTTAATTGAAGAAAAAATTTTACAGTACGTCACAACTAGAATTTAATTTTTATAAACCTGGTTAACTACGGGAAAGGCTTAACCGCTGCACTATTATCTAGGATAATAATTTTTTTAGTTGAACAAAGATAAACCAGATAATTTCTACTTTTGTTCCCCGAATTAATCATATCCACACAGATATAAAATCCTATTGGATTCCAAACCAAGGTAGAAATATTTAATTTTTAATTGGTCATAATTTATAATTCTACACTTAGAATCAGATTTTATCTATTCTTAAGTATACAAAATTTTAAAATCTACATTTTTTTTTTGAGAAATCAGTAATAGTCAAGTTTTGGACAATTAGACTCAAAAATACCATTCAGATTTTTTTAGAGCCTCCCGAATATTTTTTTATGATATTTAAGATATTTTTAATAATTTTGATATTTATAAGTTAAAATTTATGTAAATAAGTATTATGTTTATTATTTTTTATTATTAATTTTCATCTTATTCTTTTCTTTAAGGTACAAGAATTGAACTTCTGTCAATCTTTGTTTTTAATCTAAAGTCTATGTAACATTTGTCTAACTGTATAAGAATTATCTTATTGAATACGGTTTTTTTTTTAGTAAACGATGAATATTTTTTTTGTTACAATGTCATTTTTTCTTCCATTTTTTTCTTTTCTCGTCAGCCCACATCGCTGCTATTCCTCTTCTTTATGGCGAATTGGCTGCAGCACCTCTCCATTAATAGATGCCCACTTGATTGGTTATTATGGTTGGTCGAGTAGTTGGCATCCACCTACTTGCGTCATTGGACACGTGGTCAACTCATTTGTTATTGTTAAGCTACACAGGGTTGTTAGCAAAAGTCGATTCTTAATCCCTTTTAGAGATCATACATAACGAGATTACTACAACATGTTTCCACATGTTCTCTGAAACAAAGCACTCAAGGGCAGGTAAGATTTTAAACTCAAAAGAAGAAGCTAATATTTTTTACATGCTCTATGTTTTATTCCTGGCTTTTCACATCTTTTGTTATGTACAAGTGGAACATTGCTGAATCCCCAACTTTTTATTACCTGGCAAGGATCTTTTATCGAACCCTTTCCTCTTACATAAACAGGACATCCAGTTGATGCTTCAATTCTTTTCAGGAAATTTTCCCTCGGTTCAAGAAGGCGCCCAACAAAATTGAACTAAATGGCATCTAATAGAGTGAGTGACTGTTCAAAGAACAGAACAAAAGATGTAGGGGAGGAAGACATACACCACACCAGGGTAGGTTTCCACTGGAATATCTTAGTGTAAAATTTTCTTTACAATGGATGAACTTGGAGATGTAGCTGGTCCTTGCCAATCCATTGCAAAGTCAATTCAAATCATTTCGAAAGTTAGCAAACGAAGTACCTGGGAACACTTAGCTAAGTTTTCTGAGAATTTAGAAATAATTAAGACATTCATTCATGCCATTGTCCTCTAACTATGCTGATGTCGTCCGGAGGTTAAAAAATCTTCGTTAATTATGTTTTCTAACTATGATGATGTATTGAATTTTCTTCTCTAAATTATATATGAGTGGACTGTTCTGTTCATCCAAATCTTTACAAAACAAGAATGTACATAGTCAAATTAGAACATATATTTCCAACCAACCAAACAGGAGGGCATCACATACTCGAACCTGATGCTTCATTATGAAACTAAAATCGATCTTTGTTCTGAATAAAACTAAGATGAGTTACACATAGCCACCTGTTGTTGAGGTGCACCCCAACCACCATAATCAATCAGCCTGGTATTAGAAATTGGGGTAGAAATAGACATGGAACTGGGACTTCTATTCTGCAAGTGATCGTTTTTCGCCAAAACATTTGTTAGGAAGCATGCCGAGACTCGAATTATCTCTGCAAGCAAATAATTGATCAAACACTAAGCCAGACTAAGAGATCAAGCAAAGAGCCCATTGCCATACATGAAGATCCCTACCATTTCTAGGAGCTCAATAATGTACAAAGAATTATCATAATGTGAATAGTAGATGCTGTATTCCTACAAAATAACAACCCAATACAAGTTTTTGTTTGTTTCTTTTTTTATCAAAAGAACAATATCTTAACAACAACAAGAACCATGAGATGCTTGCATGTAGTGATTGGAAATTTCAAGGTATAGTAGTTGATCCGGTCGGGTATGTAATCCGACTAGATAGGAAGTCTGGTCGGGTAGATGACCCGATCGGGTAGATGACCCGGTCGGGTAGAGACGTTCAGGCGCACAGGATGTTGACCTAGCCAGTTGAATGCGCTTGGGGCCACGGGGATATGATCCGGTCGGCGGTAGCCGGCCGTATGAGCCCGGTCGGCAATATCCGATCAGAAGTGTTCAGTCGGGCGGATGGAAAAACACGCACCTAGAACTCCCTTAAAATAGGGGTACCGAGCATGTATTTAGGTTGCGGGCGGACGGTCCCGGTCGGCCATGCTCGACCGGACGATTTGTTCATCTTGCCACTGAAATTACCTGCCCCGCTCTAGGAAGCGACTCGTGGCCTATGACCGGCTGTCCGGACCGGTTGGGCATACCCAGTCGGCCGGTCGGACGGGCGAGCGCTAGGAGCAGCTGAACCCACTCACAGGCGGCTTGCCCACCCAAAAGTCATTGACGGCTGAGCGACTGAGCCCCTCCGGATGACTCCCTGCGACCGATTTGGCCAGGTCCGGATAGATTTGTAGAGTTGTATAATAAGACAGGCCAGGGTGACTGCACGATCAGAGTCGTTTAATTATGATTAGACTCCTTCAGATACAGAAAAATACCACAGATCCTCTCATTATGAAGAAGAGACCTCTGTCATAATCAGGTCTGCCTTGGATATCAAATATTAATGCCTGATGGAGAAATGACAGTAAGGATGGATGAATAACCTTTTGGCGGCCATGCCAGACCCTCGGGAAAGTAAAGCTGCCACAAGATTGTCTGTCAGAAGATTGACTTTTATGAGACAAGACATCCAAGACAAGACAGGGGTCATCCTCCTCCCCTATATAAGGTCCCCCCAATGCTTCAAAAAAGGGGATTGGCTTCAGGACATCACACAACCCTCTCGCGATTTCACTCTAAACCCTACTCTGCCTCTTGTCCATTTGTTTTTCCCGTTGGTCTTGGGTCCGACCTTAAGCGCCACTGCGACTCGTCTGTTCCACTGTGCCATCTGAGCGAGAGCCCTCTCCGCTTGTCGACAGGATTAAATTTGGCGTCGTCTGTGGGAATCTCTGCCTGATCGAAAAACGAAGATGGGCGACTCCAACAAGGTGACAATTACACTCTCACAAGAAAACTTCGAATTGTTGGTGGCCGCTAAAGCTCAAAACCTAGCAGCACAATAGAAGATCGACGACCGTCCGACTCAGGAAGGTCCATCTGAGGCAGCTGCCCGCGTTGGAACAGAAGACGAGGCTCATCCGGGTAGCGGTCCCTATTTCCTCCAAGCATTCTTTTACCCAATGGAGGGTGCAGGACAATCCAACCCACTAGAAGTCTCTTCCAGCCGTGCAATGCTCAACAAGGGGAAGGCCCCAGCTATCCAAGCTCCGTCTGATCGCATTGGATTCCCCTTTTATAGCCGAGCCCTTCAAGAGTCAGTCCCTAAGCACATCCAACTCCTGTCTATTCCAGAGTATAGAGGAATCACAGATCCAGAAGAACACCTGATGAAGTTCAAAAATGCGGCCATGCTACATCAGTACACGGACGACATTAAGTGTCGAGTGTTCCTGACCACCCTGGCCGGGCTCGCTCAACGATGGTTTGACAGACTCCCGGAAGGGTCTGTGCAGGAATTTGCTGACTTCAAAAGACTCTTCCTACAATATTTTGCAAGTAGCAAGAGACATCACAAGACGAGCCTTAACCTCTTTGCCTTAAAACAGAGCCCTAAGGAGTCCTTACGGGCTTATATCAAAAGATTCAACTAGGTCGTGCTTGACGTGCCCACTGCCACTCCGGAAGTGCTGATCAACGCCTTCACCCAGGGTTTGCAAGAGGGGGAGTTCTTTAGATCGTTGATACGGAAACCCCCGAAAGACTTTTAGAGCCTCCTAGGCAAGACCGCCAAATACGTGGACGTGGAAGAAGCACAAGCCGCTCGACGTCGGGAGGTCGGGCCTTTGCCTGTGGCTCCCCATAGTCAGAAGACAATACCTCCCGAAGGACCCCTCTATAGCCCCCGAGCCATGGGGTCGCGGGCTAGATCCGAACGTGGTATAGTTCAATAGGTGGCCCAAGGGTGTCTTCCCAACCGGTGGCAGCCTTACTGCTCGTTCCATCACAGCCATACTCACAACACCCAAGATTGTTAGCAGGTCGGGTGAGGGCAAGCTCGCCCCGGCTGAGGAACTCCCCGGGGAGTGCCTCAGGGAGGAGCTAGAGGTCGGGGGAGGTCGCAGCCAGAAAGACGAGAGACAGATACTCGGGCGACAGCCCCCACAGCAAGGCAGTTATTCCCGACCCCTGACTCCCTCGAGCAAGGAGAAGTGAATGAGGAGCAAGCATACCTTCAGAACGCAATGCAGGGCTTGGTCAATGTCATCTCTGGTAGTTCCACCTATGGGGACTCCAACAAGGCCCGAAAGTCTCAAGTTAGACGTTTGGAGATTCACCAGGTAGGGACAAGCCCTACTCAAGTCAAAGGACCACAGATCAGTTTCGGTTCTCAAGATCTACAAGGCGTGGAGGTACCGCATGATGATGCATTAGTCATCACTGCTGTCATAGCTAACTACTAGATCCGCCGAACCATTGTGGACACTGGTAGTTCGGTCAATATTCTGTACAAGAAGGCATTCAAGCAGCTACAGATTGAAGCCAATGAATTGCAACCTGTAGCCACACCCCTCTTTGGGTTCACGGGAAATGAGGTCCAGCCGATCGACCAAATCAAGTTGGCCATTTCACTCGGGGTGAAGCCCCTGAAGAGGACTCGGTGGTCAACCTTCCTGATAGTGGATATGCTCTCTGCCTACAATGTCATCTTGGGAAGACCAACCCTCAACAAATTCAGGGCAGTGACATCCACTTTCTATCTGAAGGTTAAGTTCCCGGTCGACGATCAGGTGGGAGAAATAAGAGGTGACCAGAAGGTAGCACATCGATGCTACGTGGACGATGTCCGAACAGAAGTACGGAAGGCGTTCTGGGCTCCGCCGGCAAGCTGTAACATGGTGCAGCCCTCCCCCTGGGCTGAATTGAGAGAGCAAAAGGAGGAGGTGCAGCTCCTTCCCGACCGAGAAGAGATAAAGGTAAAAATAGCACCAGAGCTGGAGCTCGACCTTAAGCAGCAACTGGTGAAGTGCTTGGCAGAGAATCAAGATGTATTCGCATGGTCTGCTTGAGATCTGAAGGGCGTCCAGCCAGAAGTCATGGAGCACAAGTTGCATGTTTACCCTGACGCCAGGCCCGTGAAGCAGTGGAAGAGAGACTTCAGTCCCGAGCAAAACAAGATAATTCAGGCCGAGGTGGATAGGCTCTTGGAGGCAAGTCATATTCGGGTGGTGCAGTTTCCGGTCTGGTTGGCCAATGTGGTGTTAGTGTCCAAGCCAGAGAACAAATGGAGGGTCTGCATAGATTTTAGAAACCTCAACAGAGCCTGCCCCAAAGATTGTTATCCACTCCCTTGGATCGATCAGATGGTGGACTCCACGGCCAAAAGTGAGCTTATTTGCATGCTGGATGCCTACCAGGGATATCATCAAGTGCCACTGTCTCCTAGCGATCAGGAAAAGGTCAGTTTCATTACATCTGAGGGTACTTATTGTTACACAGTCATGTCGTTTGGACTGAAGAACGCAGGGGCTACATATCAACGATTGATGAACAAAGTGTTCAGGGAGCAATTGGAAAGGAGCATTGAGGTGTACGTGGATGACATCCTCATCAAATCCCTCCGGGCGGCAAATTTGATAGCGGTTGTGGAGGAGAACTGCCGCACCCTCAGAAGGTATGGTCTAAAATTAAACTCAGCCAAATGCTTGTCTGGAGCAAGAAGTGGAAAGTTCTTGGGTTACATCCTGACTGAGCGGGGCATCGAGGCTAACCCTAGCAAAGTAAAGACTCTGTTAGACATACCACCACCCAGGAATATGAAGGAAGTTCAATGGCTGACCGGGAGGATCATAGCTCTCTCTCGCTTTATTTCCTGGTCGACTGATCGCAGTCTGCCCTTCTTCAAGACCCTACGCAAGGCCACCAAGTTCTAGTGGGATGCCGAGTGTGATCGGGCATTTGAAGAATTAACGTTTTACCTTGCCAGTCTGTCTGTCCTGGCCAAGCCTGAAGAAGGAGAGATTTTGTACGTATACCTCTCAGCCACGGAGGGAGCAGTGAGTGCAGTTCTTATAAAACAAAAAAAGGCTGAGCAACAACCCATTTGCTTCTTTGCGCACCTGCTTAAAGAAGTCGAGTGTAGGTATAACACACTTGAGAAGTTGGCTTATGTACTTGTGTTGACGGCTCAACGTTTGCATCCTTATTTCTTAGCTCATCCCATTCGGGTGTTGACTAACAACACCCTCGGGAAAGTGTTGGTCAATCCGGAGGCTTCCGCCCGAATGATCAAATGGACCACGGAGTTAAGTGAGTATGACATCTAGTACTTGCCCCGGGCTGCTATTAAAGCTCAGGTGTTGGCTGATTTCCTTAGTGAGCTGCACATCGAAGAAGGAGAAGAAACATGGAAGGTCTATGTAGACGGCTCGATTGCTTGGTCAAGAAGCGATATCGGAATTCTCTTAATTTTCCCAAAGGGGGATCATCTCCAGCTAGCCATGTGGCTGGAGTATCGGGCTACCAACAATGAAGCAGAGTATGAAGCTCTCCTGGCTGGGTTACAAGCTGCTCGACACGTGAGAGCTGCCCGGGTCATGCTTCATTCAGATTCTCAACTTGTGACTCGGCAGCTAGCCGGACAGTTTAAGATAAATAGTGAACGGTTACAGACCTATGTGAATGCATATGAACAATTGAAAGTCGCGTTCAGGAAGTACAGATACTCCAAATTCCTTGAGACGATAACCTAGAGGTCGATGAGTTAACCAAGTTAGTCAGTGCCATCACTGCTTGGGTCTTCACCCATCCTATACCTCAGGCTATGCTAGTGGCTCAAATTGAAAGGGAGACGGAGACGGAGGTGGAAGGTGACTAGAGGGCTCCGCTCATATCCTATTTGCAGAAGGGAACTCTCCCGACCCATCCTGAGTAGGCTCGCTTATTAAAGAAGCGGGCAGCTAGGTTCACCTGGGTGGGAGATACCTTATACAAGCGAGCCTTCTCTCAGGCGCTGCTCAAGTGCTTAGGAGAAGAGGATGCAAATTACGTACTAAGAGAAATACATTTGGCATCATGCGGTAGCCACTCAGGAGGTCGGTCAATGGCTCGGAAGGTACTACTAGCAGGATTCTTCTGGCCGACACTACAACGAGATGCAGATCAGATGGTTACTTCCTGCGTCTCCTGTCAGAAGCATCAAACCATCTCTCATCGACCAGTTGAAGTTTTGAGGGCATCCATTGTGTCTTGCCCTTTTGATCAGTGGGGCATGGATATAGTAGGGTCTTTCCCTATCACAGTCGCTCAGAAGAAATTTCTACTAGTGGTCGTGGATTATTTCTCTAAGTGGGTAGAGGCGGAGGCTCTGGCTCGGATCACCGAGCAGGCAATCATCAAATTCCTATGGCAAAACATTTTGTGTAGATATGAGATACCGCATAAGCTGGTCTCAGATAATGGTCAGTAATTTCAGGGCCGAAAGATCCAAGAATGGTGCACGGCCTATGGAATCAAGCAAGCATTCACTTCAGTAGCTTATCCCCAGAGCAACGGTTAGGTGGAGGTCGCCAATCGAAAAATCTTGCGGGGCCTCAAGACCAAGCTAGATCATATGGGCGGGACATGGGTCGATGAATTACTTAGTGTCCTATGGGCTCAACGAACCACTCCCAAAGAAAGCTCAGGTTGTATCCCCTTTCAGTTGGTGTATGGGAGTGAGCAGTAGTCCCAATGGAAGTAGGGTGCGAGCCTGATCGAAGGCACCTCTATGGAGAAGATAATGCAGAGAAAAAACGTCTGGAGTTGGATTTGATCGAGGAAATCTGAGATAGAGCAGCGGTCCGAATGACTGCTTACCGCCAAAGGATGCAACGAAGGTACAATCAGAAGGTCATGCCTAGGAGTTTCCAAGTCGACGATCGCGTATGGAAGAGAGTCAAGCCAGTCGGGGAGGTGAGTAAGCTGGAGCCCCAATGGGGAGGACCCTTCCTGGTGGTCGGGAAGCTAGGGTCGGGGGCATACTGTTTGTAAGATGCCCAAGGAAAAAGGCTGGGAAGATCCTGGAGCGCCATACATCTAAAACTGTATCATAATTAGAACTTGGGCAATCCTTGTAATAGCATTAGTTATAAATATTAGGACAGTGATCAAGGTAGCCTTAACTCAGCATCCAAACTCTCGCTCATGCGAGTTATAAGAGAGCTTGCTCCCACGAACCCGTCGACCTCAGTGCCAGTCGGGTGTGGCTGTCCACGCTCGGTCAGGTTGGCCGAGTGCTATCCAGACTCTCGCTCATGCGAGTTATAAGTGGGCTTGTTCCGACGAACCCGCCGACCTCGGTGCCGGTCGGGCGTGGCTATCCACGCCCGGTCGGGTTGGCCGAGCGGTGTCCATACTCTCGCTCATGCGATTTATAAGTGGGTTTGCTCCCACGAACCCGCCGATCTTGGTGCCGGTTGGGCGTGGCTGTCCACGCTCGGTCGAGTTGGCCGAGCGGTGTCTAGACTCTCGCCCATGCGAGTTATAAGTGGGTTTGCTCCCACAATCCCGCCAGCCTCGGTGTCGGTCGGGCGTGGCTGTCCACGGTCGGTCGGGTTAGCTGAGCGATGTCCAGACTCTCGCTCATGCGAGATATAAGTGGGTTTGCTCCCACGAACCCACCGACCTCGGTGCCGGTTGGGCGTGGCTGTCGACGCTCGGTCGGGTTGGTCGAGCAGTGCCCAGACTATTGCTCATGCGAGTTATAAGTGGGTTTGCTACCATGAACCCGCCGACCTCGATGCCGGTCGGGCGTGGCTGTCCACGTTCAATCGGGTTGGCCGAGCGGTGTCTAGACTCTCACTCATGCGAGTTATAAGTGGGTTTGCTCCCACGAACCTGCCGACCTCGGTGCCAGTCGGGCGTGGTTGTCCACACTCGGTCGGGTTGGCCGAGCGGCGTCCAGACTCTCGCTCATGCGAGTTATAAGTGGGATTGCTCCCACGAACCTGCCGACCTCGGTGCCGGTCGGGCGTGGCTGTCCACGCTCGATCGAGTTGGCCAAGAGGTGTCCTGACTCTCGCTCATGCGAGTTATAAGTGGGTTTGCTCCCACAAACCCGCCGACCTCGGTGTCGGTCGGGCGTGGATGTCCACGCTCGGTCGGGTTTGCCGAGCGGTGCCCAGACTCTCGCTCATGCGAGTTATAAGTGGGCTTGCTCCCGCGAACCCACCGACCTCGGTGTCGGTCGGGCATGGTTGTCTACGCCCGATCGGGTTGGCCGAGTGGTGTCCAGACTCGCCCATGCGAATTATAAGTGGGTTTGCTCCCATGAACCCGTCGACCTCAGTGCCGGTTGGGCGTGGCTTTCCACACTCGGTCGGGTTGGCCGAGCGGTGTCCAGACTCTCGCCCATGCGAGTTATAAGTGGGTCTGCCCCCACGAACTCGCCGACTACGGTGCCGATCGGGCATGACTGTCCCTGCCCGATCAGAATGGCCGGAAGACATCCGGACTTAACTTACGGAGTTATAAGAAAGTCGAGTAAAACGGCTGAATGGTTGAACAAGGGTCCTAACTAGCTCGAACTAAGTGCAAACCTGAATGGTCGATCTTGAGTGAACTTGTGCCCTGGGGGGCACGAGTAGTAACCGTCGAGCCTTAGCTAAGGGCAAGTGAGATCCCGAGGGTTTACCGACTAAAGAGCCGGGTGAGGGCCTCTGGATATAGTGGTCGGCCAGTTGACATAGCCGACCGAGTAACCCAACATTCGGGGATAACAGCTCGAGAGACCTAGATTAACTTATGGGTCGCGTCTATAGTAAGCCTGAGCTTGAAGGAGAAAGAGCACTGATAGACGAGGGACAGGCTAACAGAGTGGCAGTAGATAAGCCCTACTAAGCAGGCGATAGAGTGGCCGAACAAGAGAACATTGACGAGAAAGATCGAGGGAGAATAAGGAAACTAGCATTAAAAAGGGCCAGAGGCCATCAGATTGAGTACAAGCCCGACGGGGCAGAGTCAAAAAGAAAAAAACATCAAATTACAACTTTAGGTGAAAGCAGGAAAAGCGCCTTAATTATGGGATGACTTCTTGTACCCGAGTGGGCTTCACCGTGTTGGGAGGCAGATCTTCAGGGATGTGTCCGACCTCTTGCAGTTGTTGGAGTGCGCTTTGGATGCCATACTTGAACATGTTGGTCATTCGGCGAGCCAGCTGGCGGTAAAAAAGCTCCGACTGTAGGTACTCCAGTCGGTGTGCTTCCAGCCGGGCCAACTCTCCCGCCTTGTAGGTCGCCAGCTCCCCGTTTAGCCGATTGATCTTGGCGTCTCGCTCGGTCACTTCAGCGGCCCGCACTACCAGCTGAGCCTCCAGGACCTTGAAGGCCCCTTCCTTAGCAGCCAACTCCGTCTCCTTGTTGGTCAGAGCCAGCTGGGTCAGGTGGTAGGGGGCTGCCGACTCTTTCAACTGTCCAGCCATTGCCTTAGCCTCGACTGTCTTCTTGTCCAAATCCGAGCGGGCATGGGCCTGGCGAGTCAGAGCTGTCTTCTTCTGGGCCTCTACATTCTCCAGACGGATGGTAAGCTAATCTATGTCCCGAGAGGCAGCTACCAGGGTGGCATGTTCGTCCTCCGACATAGTGTCAGCCTCTTCTAGTTACGTCCTCAGAAAGGCAATTTTAGAATGGAGGAGCTCCATACCCTCCTCACCGGGGGGAAGAGTGTTGTGGTCTAGCTGGGTCTCCAGCTCCTGCACCCTCTGCTCCGCTGCCCGGCTCTCCCTGGTGTTACGAACCAGGGACTGGGTAACTGCCCGACAGGCCACCCAAAACTGCGCAAGAGTAAGTGTTAGGAGAAGGGCAATGAATAGCGAGAAAAAGAGGGTCAAACCTGAGTTGTGTCCATGAAGAAATTGTCGACCAAGTTCAACGGGCTCTTTTCCTGGGTAGTTAACACCCCTTGATCCCAGCACCCGACTAGCCGACTATGTAGATTGATCGGCTGGGGTTGGATGACCTGAGTCAGACTGACTGCTGAGGGGACCTATAGGTTAATTGGAAGCCGAGGAGGAGATCGAGGCGCTGAGGTGGAAGGAGTTGAGATATCTAGCCTCGGAGGGTCGGTCAGGGCACCCGAGCGAGGTGGCGTCGAGCTGGAAGCCAAGGCCCTCGTGTCAGATAAAGTGTGACCGAGCGGGGAAGCCGTCAGGTCATGTGCTTCCTCAATCAATGCCCGAGCCAGAGACGGACTCGGGGAAACAGTAGCGCGACGACGCTTCCTCGTCAGTCTCCTGGAGGCTGGCTGCTCCGCCTCCGACTCCACCACAGGTGCCTCCGTCTCCGAGTCCACCACTAGTGGTTCTGTCTCTAAGTCCCCCACTAGTGGCTCTGCTCCTGAGTCGCCCCCAACAGCCTCTGAAAGTTTTGGCGCTGGAGTTCTTCTCACCGGCGGCACGACTCTGTTTGCCAGTTCCTCCGCCGCTGGGTGTTTAGCTCTGCCTCATCAAGACCGAGCTCTTCAGCAAGCACTGCACTCCACATGGTTTGAGCTGCAATACAGAAAAGCCTTAGTTAGAGCTAAAAAATTCAAGGGTAAAGCTAGAGCTTACCAAACGAGCCGGACAGAGTGGTAGGGAGCTGGCTCAGCCGGAAAATGTACAGCACCGCCTCGCTCAGCAAGCGATCGACATGGAAGCGAAGCCCCCTGATCTTAGAGTAAGCCAACTGAAACGCCGGGTCTGAGCGATAGTTCTTGGGCATAGGTGGCTGAGTGGGAGGTCCTCTACCCATTCGGTAGGCCAGTTCGGGGCGAGGGTAGTATTCACAAAAAAGAAATGGGTCTTGTTGGGACCGGGTGCATGTTGACATGGATACGGGTTCGTAATTTTAAAAAATAATTACGTGCAGCGGAAGAATTAGCATAAATAATTTCTCAAATTATTTTAACCACGTATCTAGCATGCAACCTTATGATGTGTGGACATGATCATAAATTAAAATTTTGCAGAAAGTAAACTAATTTACTCAATACCTCGCGTAACTCGAAGTAAGGGATGAGATCCAACCGTAGCGTCCCTTGGAAGCTCCGCCTCTATTCGCGTCCATGCCGAGTTCTCTTCGGGATGACTTCGCAAAGCCACGAGTTTCGTGCCAACAAGAACTACTAGATTCTCCGAAGGCACGACAAGAATATCAAGAGAGAGAGATGGAAAACTAACCACCAAGTAACGGAATCAAGATTCCGTGGGAAGGAAAGAGTTGCGACCCGCTTCTTCTTCTTCTTCGGCACCTTCTTGGTGTAGATGGCTCACGGCAACTAGAAGGGGGTGCCGGCCCTAGAGGGTGGAGAGGGCGCCGGCCCTAGAGGAAGGAGAGGGCGCCGGCCTTAGAGGAGAGGGAGAAAAGGAGAGAGAGAGAGGGCTTGCTACTTGATCTCTTGATTGGAATTCAAGCCTTGCCTTGGTTCCTTTATATAGTAGCCTCTCCATCGCCAAGTCTCCCTTTTAACGGAATAAATATTCATAAGAAATTTATCTTATAAATTTTCCTATGAATTATTCCGTTATGCCTAGTTTTATTATAACTAACTTTATAATAAAAACAAACACATCTCCCCTTTTATTATGGAATAAATTTTCACAAAAAATTTATTATATAAATTTTTCTTATCATGGAAAAATCAATTCATAATTGATTTTATAGAATAAACCAATCTAAGGTTTGTTTTAATTTCCATGAAAATAAATCTCTTTATATAAATTTCTTTATATAAATTTATTTATCCATAATTTTATAAAATAAATCGCGCTTGATTTATTTTATAATTTAAACCAAATAAATTGGTTTCCCTCCTTGTTGTGGCTGGCCAAACCAAAGAGGGTGGGGACCCTCTTTAGCCGGCCAAACCAAGTCGCCTCCTCGCGAATTAAACTCATTTAATTCGTCCAATAAGCCTTCAAAAGACTTAGCCATTTTAAGCTTCCGATGCGCCTCTGATAAATTCAGATTCGACTTATTTCTCTTGATTGGAAAATTCAATTTTCAACTCGTTTTAAATCCCTCGAATTACTCGTTGTGCGTGTGACTAAATAGGCTTTCGATTTATGTTGGTCGTCTATAATCAACCAATTATAGAACGATCATGAGTGGCACCTAGTAGTACATCATGACCCCCAATTAATCGAAAGATCAACGGTTGACCTCAGAAATAATTCTGAAACCCTTCAGCAGCTCTAATGAATCGTGCCTCATTCCCTTCACCATCTTATACCCACTTGGTTCAGGACACGGTCTATGTGTGTCAGTCCCCACTAGGCTGACTACGTCACATCTAGCCCAAGTAATGTCTTTCTCGTCCAACGGATTCTAATTACTCTCATGTTTCCTAGAGATTCATACTCGGAACATGTTATGCTCTGGCCAGAGGCTTCGAATAACAATCCGACGATAGGCCTTGGGTATACATCTCCTCGCAAGGAGTGGTGAATCCTTTGTAGGCTGTTCAAACATCTTCGGGCACTTCGGCTTATACCCAACCATCCTAGGTCCACACCTCCTTAGAGATGCTTGCTTAAGATGTCAAAGTATAAGTCTCCGTGACCAAGATGACTTGAACACCGCAAGTCAAAGGAACATCGCCCTTAAGCTGCAGTAAGAACTTTCATTGACATATCTATATGTAGATTACCATATGAAGTTTTACAGCTAGTCACTCCAATGAACTAGTTCCCTTAACTAGCATCCATGTTTATCTCTGGACATCCCAATGTCACCAGCCAGTGAGAATCAGCTGATTAGAGAATAACCCATGCCAGTCTCAACAGAATTGATAGTGTCCATATTTATCAATTCATTGACTAGGGACAATTTCAATACTTCACAATTGCACATGTAGAGATAATCACTAGTTGTGAATTCATCACAAATTCTCTCATGTTGTGAATTGTATTGCGGACATTCAGTAAATGAGTTTAAGATCTCAATCAAATACAAGAACATGTATACTCAAATAGTGAATATTCATTTATTAAAGTAAATGATTACAATCATAAGGCGATTGCCTTAGGACACTTCTCTCATAATACTAACAGGTCTTCCATCCCTTATTAGAAGAGGGGACCTTATCCAAAAAGGTCGATTTAGCTCCGGCCTGAAAGAAAAAGTTGCCCGGCTCTTGCTTCATGGGGTAGTAGAAAAAGTGGATGATCCGAGGGTCTAGAGGAATGCGATATATAGAGAAGATAACTACGATACTACAGAGGATCCGAAAGGAGTTCGGGGCTAGTTAGGAAAGTGGTATTTGAAAATATCTATAGATTTCTTTTATGAAAGGGTGAAGAGGGAATCTTAGCCCGACCAATAAATGGTCTCTAATGATAGCAAAATACCCTAGAGGAGGTAGGTGCGGTCGATCGCGGTGACTAGGAAGGGCCAAGTGGTGGTTGGGGGTTTCAAGATGGTCGCGGGTCAGGGTCAAGATAGTGGTGGTGTACCATAAGCCGACCGAGGAAGTTGACTCGACCATTGGGTCAGGATCAGAAACTATAATTATAAAACGTTAGGCAAGGGAAAGGAGTACCTAGGGGTCGAGTAGCCGGAAATGAAGAAACGTAGGTGGTCGAAGCTCGCCGGAGACAACAGAAAGTCAGAATTCATGGTGGTTGGAGGGCTGAGGTCGGAGAGGAGAAACGAAGAAAGCAAAACTCAACTAAAGAAGGTAAGGGTTGTGGGGAGGCGCCTATTTATACTGTGGTAAAACTCAGGAGGGTCGTCGGATGCGCGAGGTGAAAAGGCGGGAGAAGATCCTGACCATCGGTTTCCCGCCCTTACCAACGCTTCAAGAACTCCACCCTGACGCCACACGAGCCCCTGACATGCGACACCTCATTGTCAGGAAGACCCAATTGGGGCGGGACGCGTGGCGAGGACGTTAAATGGTGATATGACGGGTGGATTCGTCCCATAATGATCATAATTCAAGAGCCATAATGGGCATAGGAACAAATAACGACAAAGAGGTCTGACCGGGTAGATAGCCTAGTCAGTCGGACTCATTGCCTCCTTCGACTAGACTTGAAGAGGAGGCTTGTGATCCGGTCGGGTATGTAATCCGACCGGATAGGAAGTCCGGACGGGTAGATGGCCCGGTCAGGTAGAGACGTTCGGGCTCACAGGATGTTGACCTAGCCAGATGAATGCGCTCGCGGCTACGGGGATATGATCTGGTCGGTGGTAGCCGGCCGGATGAGCCCGGTCAGCAATATCCGATCGGATGTGTTTAGTTGGGCGGATGGAAAAACACACACCTAGAACTCCCTTAAAATAGGGGTACCGAGCATGCATTTGGGCTCCGGGCGGACGGTCCCGGTCGGTCATGCCCGATCGAATGATTTGTTCGTCCTGCCACTGAAATTACCCGCCCCCGCTCTAGGAAGCGACTCGTGGCCTGTGACCGGCTGTCCGGACGGGTCGGGCATACCCAGCCGGCCGGTCGGACAGGCGGGTGCCAGGAGCGGCTGAACCCACTCACAGGCGGCTTGCCCACCCAAATGTTGTTGACGACCGAGCGACTGAGCTCTCCGGATGACTCCTTGTGGCTGATCGACCAGGTTCAGATAGATTTGCAGAGCTGTATAATAAGACAAGCCAGGGTGACTGTGTTGGGGTTGCAAGGTTGCAAACATAGTCCTATATCGAAAACACATGAGATAGATCATAGGCTTATAAGGAAAAAAAATATCTCCATTGGCATGAAGTCTTTTGGGAGAGCCCAAGAGCAAAACCATGAGGGCTTAGGCCCAAAGTGGACAATATCATACCATTGTGGAGATATCTAAATTCCTTTCGGTCATAACAATTGGTATCAGAGCCTGGTCGCTCTTCACCGGACTAACCGCCGGAAGAAGCACGAGCTAGAGCCGTGATCTAGATCTAACCATATGGGTTAAGCCTTGAATAAAGGATGTGTGGTCTCTCGTGTCTTGATCAAGAGGACCAGACACCAGGCAGAGAAGTCCTAGTTGCGGCTAGGTGGTGAAGTTCTAGTAGGTGGGGTGGTCTGAGGGGCAGAAAGTCTTGGTGGGTTGAGTATCGGACATCAAACGGAATGGATTTCCGCTTGAGTGGGGGGCTTGTGGTCCTTTGTTTGAGGGGAGATTGTTGAGGTTGCAAACATAGTCCCATATCGAAAACACATGAGAAAGATCATAGGCTTATAAGGGAAAAAAATCTCCATTGGCATGAGGCCTTTTGCGAGAGCCCAAGAGCGAAACCATGAGGGCTTAGGCCCAAAGTGGACAATATCATACCATTGTGGAGATATCTAATTCCTTTCGGTCATAACAGACTGCACAATTAGAGTCATTTCATTACGATTAGACTCCTTCAGATACAGAAAAATACCGTAGATCCTCTCATTATGAAGAAGAGACCTCTGTCATAATCATGTCTGCCCTGGATATCAAACATTAATGTCTGATAGAGAAATGACAGTAAGGATGGATGAATGAACTTTTGGCGGCCACGCCAGACCCTCGGGAAAGTAAAGCTGCCACAAGATTGTCTGTCAGAAGATTGACTTTTATGAGACAAGACAGCCAAGACACGACAGGTGTCATCCCCCTCCCCTATATAAGGTCCCCCCAATGCTTCAAAAAAGGGGATTGGCTTCAGGACATCACACAACCCTCTCGCGATTTCACTCTAAACCCTACTCTGCCTCTTGTTTGTTTGTTCTTCCCGTTGGTCTTGGGTCCGACCCTAAGCGCCACTGCGACTCGTCTGTTCCTCTATGTCATCTGAGCGAGAGTCCTCTCCGCTTGTCGATAGGATCAGTAGTAGTTCACACAAAAGTGTAGAATACATATGAATAAGGTACAAGTTTAGCTATAATTAAATCATTTTCCTATAGCACCTACGTTTAGACTTGAGTTGCTTAATTTTATAGTATATTTTAAGATGAAAATAAACAATAAATAACCCCCAAAATTTCATCATCCAGTCATTCTGAACTTGGAGCCTCAACAAATAGAAAGTCATTCATCTCCAATGTGGATCTCACTAAATTATAGATTAAACCATCATCACGGAGGAATACACATGTCTTCCACCAGACTAGAAGAAATTGTTATAGTTGACATCAAACGTTGCACATCTTCTAAAGCAAAAGTAAAGTTGTCTCAAGGCACTGCATGAAGGCATGAAGAGGTGAAAATCAAGTTGGCAAAGTGTTCAATTCACCATCAATTCAAAGGCAATAAATGACCTTAAAGTTGGTCTCTTGAAATACTATTACGTATTTGAGTAAATTTTTTCAACCAAGTTAGTATAAATAATCCATGAGGGTACTTGAAATGGTGTGAATTCAATTTGTGAGTTTCAATTGCTACTTGAAGTATATTTTGTTCTTTCCTTTCTCTCTACACCTCCTATCTCATCATCCTTTCTTTCCAACAGTGGTATCAGAGTGAGGTTCAATCTTGAAACTCAAAGTACCATGCGGCCTAAGCACCTCCAACATGACAAGCGTTACAACCGGAGCACCACCAATCTTCGACGGACAAAATTATGCCATGTGGGTCGTGAAGATGAAAACCTTTTTGAAGGGTGTCGATCTCTGGAGCTCGATAGAGTCTGATGCACCACCTGCCGAGAAGCTGCTCGTAAGTCGGAGCTAGGTTTCAATAACTGGTCTTCCTTCAGCTGCTTGATGGCGTCGTAGAAGCCCTGTTAGAGGCTCTTAAATGCTTGTGCAGCTACTAGCTCGGCGTACTCCTCTGACTCCAAAAATTTGGCCTTGTATGCCGCCTCAATCTGGGATACTTGAAGTACAGGATCCCTCTGTTGCTGTTGTGCCCTGGCTTCGACTTCTGCCTTGGCAAGCTTCAGTGCCTCCACCTCTAGGAGCAGGTGCGTCTGAACCTCTTGTACTTCATGAAGCTTCTGGGAAGCAGAAGTAGCTTGCGCATTAGCTTGGATTACTTGATCCTGGAGATCGGCTGCGTAAGAGCTCGACAGTTCCAAGTCATGTTCTCACAAAGCCATCACGCACTCCTGTTCTGCGCCCCGTCCTCCAGGATCTTCTTAGTAGACTCCAGGAGGTCGACTTGATCAGATAGCTCCCCAGTGCGAGCCCGGAGCTGTTCCCGCTCTTGCGATAGTTTCTGCAAATCCTCTTCTAGTGCCTGGTTCCTCTCGGACCCCAGGCGTTCCCAGAGTTTGTACCCATGTAGGGTATTCTCGGCCGCTATTAAGGAGGATAGATAATGATCAGCTTTCTCTTGAAGGGCCCGGCTGACCTCTAGCTGCAGGCGGCCGGCCTCACGAGCCCCGCCGGTTTCTGCCTCAGCATCCACCACCCGCTGCAGGAGATCCTCAGTAACCCCTCCGGCATGCAGCAGGCGGCTCGTGGCCGCACAGTTAGAAGCAACCTGTGGGGCGAATACAGATAGCCAATAAAAGGATGCCTAGACGAAGTGAAGAGCGCACGCGAGATATTTACCGCTAGTAAGGATTGATGCAACATGCCCAGGTAGTGGGCTGATCCAGCTACCCACCATGGTAGAACGGGAGTCCCCTCAGCAGGGGGCTCGGACAGGCTGGGGATGTCACGGGGGGAGGGAGGGGGGGGGGGGGGGGGTGGAACTTCTCCCTCTAAACTTGAGGCGTTCGGTGACGCCTCTGTAGTGACTCCCTCTATGCGGATAGACTGAGAACTGGCGGTCGTTTTCTTCGTCGCTGAGGGAGCCTTCCTGTGGGAGCGGGGCAACGACACCTCCTTGCCGCGAGGAAGGTCGGTCGGGGGGGGGGGGGGGCTGTGGCATCGGTAATGGGAAGAGACATAATAATGACAGGGGAGGAGGATCCTGCCCCGACGATCGGAGACTGGGAGGTCGCATCCTCGGAGGTAGCCGAGTGCAAGCCTTTCTTTAGTCATTTCAAGGGGCGATCCCGTTGGGACTGCCGTTTCTTTCCAGGCACAAGGACGACAGAAGGCACGTTAGACGGAGAAGATGCCTTTTCTTTCGGTGAAGCCTCCGGAATGGTGGCTGGTGGCCCCCCTTTGAAGATCAGAGGCGACTCCAAGATGTCACTGCTGTGGGGGACCCCCGGCACTGCGGGGCCCGCTGATAGCTCTCCCTCCCCTTCGCCACCCTCGGAGGGGATTCCTGCGGGGGCCGAAGATACTAACCTGGGGATCATCGCTTGTTCATTAGCCTGGTCCCACTTTAGGAACTTATTCTTCACAAGAGGAAATATGATGTCGCCTGTAGGGTAAAAGGTAGGAGGGCATCAACAAGCATTAACCAGGCACTGTACCAGGTGCAAAGTAACTCACGTAGGTTGGAGCTGAGGGGGGTAATCTTCGGACTAATCTCCGCCCGATAAAGGAGCTCCTCGCACTGCACCAACTGGAGCCCATGGAATTCCATCCCAGCCATGATACTCTTAGCCCTCTGAAATCCCACGTCCTATTGAAAATCACCCAGGTCGGGGGTAGGAGGCAAGTTCTCCGTCCAATGGATGTCGCTGAAAGGACGCTCGGGAAGCTGAATGTAGAAAAATCTTTCCTTTCACCCCTTGTGAGAGGAGGGAAGGCCCCCCAGAAATCTATGACCACCACGAGCTGTGAAGCCAAATGCCCCGTGAGATCCAACAGGGACGAAAAAGAAATGGAAAAAATCGGGGGGTTAGAGGAATGTCGAAAAGTTTGAAGAGAACAAGAGCCTCGCTCATCTGGGCGAAAGCGTTCAGGGCCAGCTGTTGGAGTGGGATGCGAAAATAATGGGCAACATTCATGAAATAGGGGTGGACAGGGAAACGAAGTCCTAGTTCCAGTTGCCCCAGGAAAAAGGTGTAAAAATTCTCACCGGTAGTTACCAGCAGTTGACCTGTGGTGGGGACCCTTACCTCCCAATCTGTCGGAATGCCATATTTTTGACAAGCAGCTTGGAGGGAATCCGACTTAACCTTGGAGGAGATGGTCTCATACCACTCAGGATGAAATCCCAATTCTCTCAAAGAGCATTCATCAGCGCCTGAAGATTTCTTTATCTTCTCCATCGAATCCAAGGGGAAGGAATGAGGGACGGACAGAACAAAGGAGAAAGTACTTCCGTTGGAAAAACACTAACGAGAAGGACAAATATGTGAGGAGAACTCTTGACGGCAGCTAGGGTAAGGCTGCCGCAGGGCGCCGTTGCACCCACTTTTATAGGGATACGACACCTCCCCCGAGGCAATCGAGGGCCAGTATGTTGAAGGTATTAACAGGCTGTCTAGGGGATCGACTAGCCTTCAATCATCGTCACTTCATATGGCCCGCGGTATGCCGCAAAGTGAGGAAAAAGACACGTGATGTCGTTGCATGCGCTGGGCAATTGCGTCACCTTGGCTGCCGCAAAGCTCGCAGGAGTAAGAGACATATTCAAAAAATCAGCTTGAGTCGAGAGACTTGCGGGATATGTCCGAAAGCCCGGTCGAAACTTAAAGAGAGTGAAAAAGGACAGGGCTTGGCTTCTCCATCATCACCATAGTCCGATCAGTCAGCCACACTTCCTTCGATCAAACTTGAAGGAAGTGACTTGTGATAGGGTTGAATAAGCCCGTGGCGAGCACGTGAGATGAAGAAGCTGAAGGATGAGACACTTCGAATAGGAAAGACTCTCCTGCCCAGGCCAAGGGATCTTCCTCGGAGATTCACCCGGAACAGTCGACCAGAAGACCCTCCCGGGCACGCCCCGAGAGATTGGGTCCCGAGAGCAGGATAGGGTTGAATGAGCCCTGGCCAGGACGAAGGAGGCTACTCGACACAACAACGGTAGGTTGAGACGACCCTTCTTCCCGGGTCTCGGGAATCCCCAAGGGCGACGCGCTCGGGAAGGGCGACTGAAGATCCCTCTCGGGAGCACCCCGGGAGGTTAGGTCCCAAGAGCATATCGGGAGCTGTGGCGTATGAAAACCCCGAGCTCTCTTCGAGGGGGGGGGGGTGAAGTCCCCGCAATAACCGACCTCAGACATTGACCCCTCCCTTGAGGTACGGATAAGCACCCCCGTCATGAAAGGTCTGCACGACCCCTGAATCTCGAAACGGGCAGAAGCCGATAAGGGTGCAGACCGTTTCAAAGGATATCCCATAACCACCGAAAGAGGAGGGGGACGTGACTTATGTATCGGAGATGTTGCACTAATCGAGGGCCACGCCTATCCTGTCGTCATCGGTATAAAAGGTAGGTCAACCCCTCCGGTAACGGGGGTTACGCTCTCTCATTCTCCATACTGTCTTTCTTTCTCACTACCACTGCTCTTCGGACGACCTACTAACTTGAGCGTCGGAGTGGACTCCGCCGGACCCCTGCCGGCGTGTCTCCTAACACTTGTGTTAAGTTCGCAGGACCCCAAGTTCCTCCCCGGCGTAGCAACTTCCACGCGAGCAGAACCTTGGTGACTGGCCATCGTCGACGACTCCTTCCGGAACAGTGGCAAATCTAAATCTTTCATACACGTATAAAACATATAGAAATGAACTTTCATTTTGTTCGAGAGCGTGTGACAACTTAATAATTATTTATCTCTTATATTTCTACAAAGAATCAAATTATTGATATTTTTATTAAGTTATTATGCAGATAACATTTCAATAGATTAGTAAGTAACTTCAGTGTTGGAGACCTCTCATTGAATTTGTCGGGATAACATAGAATGATTCAATAAGACTGAATCTAATTAAATTAGTTTTAATTAGACATAATATAATTGCTAAAATATTTTTTTCCTTATTAATCGATCTAATTAATTGGTCAATTACCGAGCACTTGTAAACATTTATAAATGGCATTATTTATGGATGCATCAAATCAAGAAGATTAATTATTATTGTATGCCCTTCGTTTTCTTTTCTAAAATAATATGGTTAACGAAATTGGATAATATTAAATTTTAGATGATTGATTTAGTTTCATGAAAATTTTTTATCGACCGTTAGAGTAATCGTGAAGTGTACGCGACAGATAATCTAAAAGTCTAACATCTCAGAATTTACATCTTATTTGAATTTTTTTTTTATAAAATACATAATAATTAGAGATTAAATTATAAATATTTAGATTGCTAATTAATCACTCTTCCGCTCCGCTGTATCATTCGAGGGCAGCTTCGTTTTCCATCCAGTATCATGTATCTGTTGCCAAGGATCACTCGTAATAAAAGAACGGCAGCAAATCTTTCTTTTAGTTAAATCCGAAATACTGCTGAGTTTAAGAATCTGAACTCGCGTAGTGCATGCAGCTTTGCAATGCATTACCAGATCAGTGACTTTATAGCAATTTATTGCAAATTAATTAGAGAGGAACACACGTGTAAAGCTGGAAGAACGACATAGAACAAGATAAATATATAGTTACTGAAGCAAGGACAATGGCACGTTAGAGTAGAGTAGAGTACTGGATATTTGACGCAGCGGACCCCTGATGCAGTAAGAATAAAAAGCATACGAGAAGATGTTGGATACAAGTAAATGGAAAAGAAGGGAGAGAGAAAAGAAATTTTAAAGTGAATAAGATTTTAATTTTATATTGAGAGTTTTAAAGTATATTAGTTAGTTTAAATTGATTTATAAGTATGTTAGTTATGAACAAATCTATGGGAAGAGACTTTCTTTTATGTGTGGGTACGTAGGGGGTGCAAATCTAATGCCTAGATTTACACTGAACCAAGTTAACTTTTGTGCGAGCACAACCAACGCGTGTTAATCCAAGACTGGTCAGGGTAAAATTTGTCCAAACAAATAAATCACAAGAATAATTTTTTACTTATTGTTCAAATGTAACGAATGCATTAATTGATGATTAATGCAAAATCTGTAACCTCCAAATGTTTTAATTTGGATGGATTAATGTGCAATAACTCTAAACATTTTGATTTGGATGATTAATGAGCAGTAAATGACATTAATTCAGTCGTTAATTACTGCATAGGTCTATGCCATATATAAAGAGGTTATGACCAAGAGCAAGGAAAAGAGTAACTATTTTCTTCCACCTTCGTTCCCTAAATTTTCCGTATGTTCCCGCTCGGTGGATTACCCGTGGTAGCAATCGGGTACTTTCTCAGTTCGCCACGAGCAACCAGTGCTTGGTTGTGTATGTGTTTCCGCTATTGTATCATGGGAAACAGAAGTCCATCATAACCTCGAAGCATAGTCGGAGGAAGACAAATCTGTTTTAAGGAAACTACATTATGCAGGCCTCAGCAACTCTTCCTTTCCAGCTCGGGAGCTCTAGCTCAAAAGTCTCCATCTTGGGAAGTCCAACTCGAGAGATCCAGCTCAGGAATCTGCACTTCGACTCTGCAACCTAACTCTTCAACTCGGGAGCCTCCAGCTTGAGAGATTCAGCTCGGCAGATCCAGCGTGGGAGTTTGCACTTAGACTCTGCAACCTAACTTTGCGACTTGGGAGTCTCCAACTCGAGAGATCCATATCTGGAGTCTGCACTCTGCATACAATGCAGCTCAGATCTTTCAAGTCATTCAACAGATAAATTAAAATTAATTGTATAATTTTAATTTATTTTAATATCTTTGATAGTATCTCTTAGAGAAGACACATTGAGATTCATGGGCAAGGATAGATGTGTGGGTTTGCCCACAAAGCTAGCTCCCTTCTTTCTCAACCCTCTTGATACGGGAGAGTTTTAGATCCCTCAATTATATAGGATAAGTTCTGGTCAAACGACTGGCATAGACCGACTAAGGGGCACATGGTAGTAGGGGTTAAAGGAAGAGTGATATATTCACGGAATAGGCTTGGTCGGTCGGCCAGACGATAAAGTAACGTTGTTAAGATTCTCGCCGATCGACGACTGTCTATATGGATGATCGGCATGTCGCTCCATACAGTCGATCAGCATGTCGCTCTATATGGCCAATCGGCGTGTCGCACCCAACGGTCGATCGGCGGACTACTTGATCAAGTCTTTTAACTCAATAGTCTTACCAATCCGATTGCATAAGGTCAACACCCCTCTCATTAGCTGTATTGCTCACCCAAACATCCCCGATTAGTAGAGTCCGCCCACGTACATACGGTCGAACGACTGATATGCTTCTCTCCCCTGACCACTTTAGATACTTGAGCTGGAGCTTAATCAACTATCTCCCATGGGTCGTAACCCGACTATCCTATTGGGCCAGACTGGGCCTCCTCCTTCGGGGTTTCCCTATTGGGTCTTCATGTGAGCACCAGTAAGGGTTGTTGCCCACAATCTCGATCAAGATAAGGATGGCATTACTCTATCACTTCCTTAAAAATTGATATGCTTCCCTGATAGGGTCAGCTGCTCAGTAAGTTTGTAGGCCCAATACTCAACTGCTCAGTGACCCAATGGCCTAAACATTGACCTGCTCAAATTATCGCTAACCTAATCTTTTACAGGAAAATCGTTTATGTAACATCTCTATTACAATGGATGTGACACTATGACAGTGGAGGATCATCAAAGGTGCATAGATATATAGGGGTTCCTCCTCCATGGTACAGGTTCACTCCTGTATCGCATCGAATCTTCAGTGAGTCCACATTGTTGCTGTGTTAGTCAACATGTAGGGATCTATAGACAAAAATATTTAAAAATCACAGTAGAAATAATAGATCCCACGATTGATCCATACGAAAAAAACTCATACAAAGCTGATCTACAAATTCCTATCTTATAGGTATACTTTTGGCGCGTGCCTTTCGCTTATCCCACTTGTTCGAGGTATGCCGGATCTCTTGCACGTTCAAGTGTCCGTGCCTCTATGCATATCCACACAAACACGATCCCTCAAGCTTCGGAGAAGAATCACCTTTGTGATGCTAGCCACATGAGGAGATTCACAAAGCAAGAAGGAGAGGGAGAAGAAGAGATTTTGGCCAAGGGAAGGAAGGGAAGAAAAATGACAAGTAGTTCATCCAAATGATAAGAAAAACTCTTTAATACTCATCCCATGAATATGAAGAGTTTTTGTCCCTTTAGCTTCCCTCCTTTAAAGCCAATAAAAATCCAATTAGAGCATATATTTCTCATGTGACTCTTCAACTTCTCTTCATCCAATGAAGAGAAACTTTTCATCTTCCTCTATTATTAATTTATTAAACATTTTAATGAATTAATATCTCAATAAAATATGGTTGAGTCTAATCTAAATGAGTCTAATTCAGATTAGATCTCAATCCCATAATCTAATTGAATTCACTTGAGTCTAGCTCAATTAATCCAATTCGGATCAAATCTTAGTCAAACTAAAATCAATTAATCTCCGAAGCATCGTGTCCTTAGTGAGTGACCCAATAGGTTCTCGTAACGTTGGCAATGTGTTTAAACCGCTTTAGACACATAAGCAATGAGCGACATCTAGTAATGCATCATTGCTACCCAAATGACGAGAAAGCCGAGATCCGACTTAACCTCCATAACTATGACAATGTATGACCTTGTCCTTCTATCCTTGATATCTAGATTGACCAATGAGGCATAGACCGTGTCATCCTCGATTAATCTTTGTGTTTCCTGATCCCCGAGTAGACTCACTCAAACAAATGAGCTTAATATCTCATATTGACTCATTTAAGCATGGTCATGTGTTTTAGTAGTCCTACTCGATCAAGAGGCCCACAGATATCACTCCTGTCATATGGGAGGGATAGATCCTATCTACATCGCTCACATCCCTCTGCATAATTCATTACATACCGAGTGATCGCCTTTATAGTCCACCCTGTTACGGGTAACGTTTGAAGATACCAAAGTACATAACTCCTTATGTAGGGAACCGTAGTGACTTCAGGTCTAAGGACTATTCATACTAATAGTCACATGAGAAAGTTTACGACACTCATATAACAATCTATGAAACTTTCTCATAGCGGGTCAATTCAGTACGCATTCTCTAATGTATACCCATGTGTCAACTTGATATCACATATCCATGACTTGTGAGCTCAAGTCATCAATTGACCTACATACTAGTCTCCATGCATTAATATTGTCCTTGAATATTAATGCTTGACTAGGAATAATTTAGTGTAGTGTTCTCTACATCATTTCACTATTGATTCAAGAAATCGTTATAATGTAGATAAGAACCTACTACCCAAAGACATTATTATACTTAGTAATTTGGCATAAATATAAAGTAAGTATAATAACCAAACTTGTCTTTATTAATAATAGAATATAATACAAAAGTCCCTAGTCAATGATTACATAATTGGCTCTAGGACTCCCACTAACACAACATTGGTGATACGTAGTTCTTTTTAGTTTGAGGACATGATTAAGTTTGCGCTGTCTATGGGAAATTGTTTCTTTGCTTGATCCTTGACATTGAAAATGGCAGATTCCAATGGCAACAAGACAGCCACAATTTCCCGCGAACTATTTCCATGATAGCCCCTCAAGAAGAAGACTCGGCTAGGAAACAAATGCAATTTTCCTGATCCCTCCTCCGCTCAGAAGATCAAGGAGATGCTCAAGCCGACCGTAGGGACATGGCTTCTTGAAGTCACACAAACAAGGACACCCACAAAGGAAAGGCGCCTGTCGATTGGCTATCCCTCGATCGACCGAACGTGCCTTTTTCAAAAGAAATCCTGGAAGACCCTTTGTCGTACCGCTTCTAAGTTATTACTATTATAGAATATGCGGGCACTATAGACCCTTTGTTGTACCGCTTCACCAATACTCTGATGGAGTAAAGTGTCGAGGTTTATTGATCACCCTCTCCGGCCCCGCGCAGCGTTGGTTTTATCGACTACCGCACAGTTCAATAATTTCAAAGAATTTAAGAAAATCTTTTTGCAACACTTTGCTAGTAGCAAGAGGTATCACAAAACCAATCTGAACCTTTTCTCTATAAAGCAAGGCCCTGAGGAATCCCTTCGGGCATATATCAAAGGATTCAACCAAGTGGCCATGGATGTTCCTACGACCACACAAGAGATATTAATCAATTTCTTTTCTCAATGACTTATTGATAGAGACTTCTTTCGATCTATAGTGATAATGCCCCCAAAGAGTTTGATAATCTTCTAGGAAGGACCTCTAGCTACATCAATATTGAAGAGGCACAAGCCGTTTGGCGAAGGGAGACCATGACAACTCCACCACAATAGTACCAAGTCAAACCCATCGATTGGCCCTTTGAGGGGCCCCCGATCGGCTCCCAATAATAGACAGGACGGTCAAAAGCATATTCAACAAGTGGAGAACGCTCGAAACAATCGAACAGGAGGTATTCAATGGAGACCCTATTGTACCTTCCATCATACCAACACACATGACACCAGCGACTACCGACAGTTGGCACGAGAACAGACTCGACAAGTTGCCTAAACTCAAGAAATGCAATAGCATGCCCCTCGTCACGGGCAATAGAACAACCACTATCCACCAGGAGCATGAGCTCAACAAGCTCCAACGGCCGAGTGGACTCCTCCTCCAGCAGAGCAACCGTATCCTGACTCGTATGCCATTGATGAGGAGCAGAAAAATAGGCGCTATGCCACCTAGAGCGTAAACATTATTTTTGGTGGCCCTACTTACGGGGACACCAGTCAAGATAGGAAAGATTAAGTACAGTGCTTGGAAATTTAGGAAATTAGAACAAGTTCTATGCAAGTCGCAGGCCTGACTATTCAAAAAGAAAGCCGCCCGGTTTACCCTGATCGGCGACCAATTGTACAAGTGGGCTTTCTCTCATCATCTACTCAAGTGCTTAGGGCTCGAAGATGCCGATTATACACTTAGAGAAATCCATGAAGGTTCTTGTGGTAGTCACGCTGGGGCTCGAGTTGTGGTTCGCAAAGGTTTTGTTAGCAAGGTACTTTTGGCCCACTCTTCAGAAGGATGCTGCTCAAGTGGTGGCTACATGTATCTCTTGCCAAAAACATCAAAACTTTTCTCATCAACCAGTTGAACGGCTCAAGACTTCTACCACAGTTTGTCCTTTTGACCAATGGGGAATGAACATTGTATGGTCTTTTCCTATAGCTCCCGCATAAAAGAAATTCTTATTGGTAGCTATGGATTAATTCTCTAAATGGGTTGAAGTAGAGACTCTTGCCCATATCACTGAAAATGCAGTTATCAAATTCCTATGGTAAAACATATTATGTAGATATAATATTCCTTGCAAGCTAGTTTCTGATAATGGACACCAATTCTAGGGCAAGAAGATCCAAGAATGGTGCTCAACTTATGGTATCAAGCAGACTTTCACATCTATGGCATATCCACAAAGCAATGGACAAGCCGAGATCACCAACTGGGAAATTGTTAGAGGTCTCAAGGTAAAATTAGATAATGTTGGGGGAAACTGGGTTGATGAACTCCTTAGTATCTTATGGGTTCATCGAACAACTCCATGAGAGAGTACCAGTTTCACATCGTTCTAATTGGTGTATGGAGTAGAGGCAATGGTGATGGTAGAAGTGAGGTGTGAATCTGATTGGCGGTATTTCTACAACTCGGAAGATAATAGCGAAGCAAGGTGCATGGAACTTGACTTGGTCACTGAGATACGGGACAAGGCAGTTGCTTGGCTAATCTCCTATCGCCAATGAATGCAGCAGAAATACCACAAGAGAGTATGCCCTCACTCCTTTTAGGTCAGTGATCCCGTGTGGAAGCGCATCAAGCCCGTTGGAGATATGGGCAAATTGGAGTCACAATTGGATGGTCCCTACACAGTAGTTCAAAAGTTAACCTCCGGGGCATATTACTTATAAGACTCGAGGGAAAAATGATTAGATTAGCCATGGAGTGCGGTACATCTCTGGTTATATCAAGAATAGAGTAATGTGTGTGTGGTGTAAGTAGGGGAAAATGATTAGATCAGCCATTGAATTCATAAGGCAGGGTCTTCTTACGTCGTCCCCTCAGCGCCACCTCACCACCCATCTTCATGGCAGGACAAACATGGTCCACCCACGATTTGCAATATTGCTCGACTGGCCAGCCTAGGCTCTCGTTTTCTCAAATAAGTTATAAGTGAGTTTCCCATGAAACAACGAGCGTGGTCGATCGGACGTTGTTCGCCCATGCTCTATATGATCACCCACTCAGCTATCCTAGACTCTCGTTTTCTCAAACGAGTTATAAGCGAATTTTCCCGTGAAACAACGAGCGTGGCCGATCGAACATGGTCCGCCCATGCTCCATATGATCATCGTGACCGATCAGACGTTGTCCACCCACACTCCATATGATCGTCCGATCAGTTGTCCCAGACTCTCATTTTCTCAAACGAATTATTACCGGATTTTTGGGTGAAACAACGAGCGTGATCGATCGATCGTGGTCCACCCATGCTCTATATGATCGCCCACTCAACTATTCTAGACTCTCGTTTTCTCAAATGAGTTATAAGTGGATTTCCCCGTGAAACAACGAGCGCAACCGATCGGACGTGATCCGTCCACGCTACATATGATCATCCGCTCGGTGGTCCCAGACTATAATTTTTCAAACGAGTTATAAGCCGAGTTCTTTATGAAACAACAAGCATGGTCGATCGGACATGATCCACCCATGCTTCATATGATCGCCTGATCGACTGTCCCAGAATCTCATTTTCTCAAACAAGTTATAAGCGAGTTTCCCCGTGAAACAATGAGTGCGGCAAATCGAACGTGGTTCGCCCATACTCCATATGATCTTCCGCTCGGTTGTCCCAGACTCTCATTTTCTCAAACGAGTTATAAGTGGGTTTCCTCGTGGAACAATGAGCATGGCCGATCAGACGTGGTCTGCCCACTCTCCATATGATCGCCCACTTGGCTGTCCCAAACTCTTGTTTTCTTAAACTAGTTATAAGCAGGGTTTCGTCGTGAAACAACAATCGTTGTCGATCAAACATGATCCGTCCATGCTCCATATGATCGTCCGCTCGGTGGTCTCATACTCTCATTTTCTCAAACGAGTTATAAGTGGGTTTCCTCATGAAACAATCACTGCGGCCGATCGGACATGGTCCACCCATGGTCCATATGATCGCCCATTCTACCGTACCAGAATCTCATTTCTCAAAAGAGGTATAAGTCAACCCCTCCACCTCCCTTTTCTCATAAACTAACGGATGTGATCAAACAATGCACTTTCCCACACCTTGCTCGCGTGGTTGCTAAAAGTTCTCACCATTAGCCATTACCATTATCCATATCGTGTATTGGTTTCCATATAAATTCTAACTTACGAGGGCCTAAGGAACTATCGCCAAAGGGCACATCTACTCATCATATGTGCACATATGTGCATAGAAGTAGTAGTATGCCACATTGTACTCGACATTGATTGACCACTAATTGTACTTTACATTTATACTTAGTAGTTTATTTATAGATCATAATTCATGATTCAGACCTGTTGATAACTAGCATTTTACTCATTTACTTAGCATTTTTTATGCTCTCGTACGTTTAAATCATGTTTATACCATATTTTACGATTAGGATCTATTTTTGGAGCTCATTATAATTTCCTCTAAATTTTGCCATTATTTCATGATTTTTGTAGGGAATTAAAGATGGACCTTGGATCAAGCTACAAGTAGCTGCTATTAACAACTACGTTGTGCAATATTTGCTAGCTTTGGTATTGAAAGAGAGTTCCAACATTTATTGTGCTATCAATGATCGAATCATTAACCTTGTTGATAAGGTATTTGAGATGCCAAGACATGAAGCAATTGGAGCCCTTGTAATCTATAGAAAAGCTGGGCTCAAAACAGGCCAAATGGGCTAAAAGGAGGCTACTGGGCTGCTGGGTTTGGGCCAAACAAGGTGTGGGCTGAAGAACAAAAAGCTGGGCTTGGGCTAAAAAGGGCCCACGGACCATCATCCACCTGAACTCCTCTCCATCCGCGAAGACACCAAGAGGAGGGGAGATCTCAACCTACGCTATCATCCACTCGATTCATCTCCTCTCCACCCTCACCGCCGGCGGCGACTCCTCTTCAACACCGCCGGTCGGCCCTCACTCAACTATCCATCTTCTCCCTCTCCATCTCACCTTCCATCTCTCTTCTTCTTCTTCACCTCCGGCTGGTCCGCAAACCCTAGAGGCACCATCCCTTCTTTCTTCTTCCCCTTCTCTTCTTCATAACCGGCCGATCACAAGGGGATGCCCATCATCCGTGAATCCTAGCTGGCCGGTCATCTCTTCTCCTCTTTTCTTCATCCGCGAACCCTAGCTCCTCACCTTCTCACCTTTCTTCTCCACTTCACAACAGCTTTTTCTCCTTCATCCAATCTCGGCATCCCTTCATCAGATTCGGCAGCAGTTCATCCGATCCAGCAGCACTCCAGCCTTCATCAGATTTGATTATTGTGTTGATTGGTTTCCTTCATCAGATTTGATTATTGTGTTGATAGTTGAGTTGTTTTGTGTTAATTGGCGAATGATTGTATTTGATGGATCCCCTATGTTTCAATTTGCATGTACTTGGGTCATTTTGCTTGACGCTCATTACGTGTTTGATGAAATTCCCAAACCATTTTGTTAATTGAATGCTTTATGTTTCCCTTATGTTTTCGTACTTGATTTGGATGCAATATGTTAGGTCAGATTAGATTTCTTTAATGTTGTAGGTTTTGCTCCATGTTTAGTTTTGTTGATGCTTTATTTTAAGTTGCCTTTTTCTTTTCTGCAATTATAGTTAGGTTAAATTAGATTTCCTTACTTGCATTGTCCTTCCTTAATTAGGATTAGATTTCATATTTACCTTGCTGTTCCATTTCGTAGTCTTAGCTTCCAAATCCAAATCCCAATTTAATATCCCAAAATCCAAAAGTAATAATTTGGAATCCTACGATTATTAACCTATCATTACATTCCTTGAGAGAGACGACTCGAGTTACTCTATACTGCATTAGTTTAGAGGAGTTTGATACTTTAATTGTATTTGAAACCGTAACACGACTAAAACGGTTATCACTTGTGCATGTGTATAACTTTTGTTAGGACTTTTAGGTGATTGTTGTATGCATTAGTGTCATGCACCGTCCCTACACTATTGCATAGCTAGCGACCCTGGGCTCCCTTGTGGTTGAGTTAGGTCGTCAGATCATGATCTGCACACACAACCACTCAGGGGTAGTGGCTATCGGAGGGTGTGTACAGTTGTCCATCAAGACTCTGCTCGATCACTCTTGGATAGTGGTTCCAGAGTATGGTAGCAGTCAGGGACCCCTCCGAGTGTGTGTGATGTTTCTTTGTGATGCTCCATTCGATTTCTGATGGGTAGTGGTACCAAAGCATGGTAGCAGGTAGAAGTCCCTCCACTTTTCGGTGATACAAGGAGTTAAGAGAGTTATCTCTCCTATATGACATGGGGTAGGAGTGTCTACTCCACCAGCATCCTATCCACTCTATCACTCAAGCGCAGTGATGCATGGCAGAGTGTATATAGTTGTCACAACCGTACTCTTGGATGAGTATTTTCCGTGAGTATCCTCACTTACGACCTGTGACAATAGCTGACTGAAGGCAGGGGTGACCATGTTATTACATCATGTGCATGATGCATAGATTACATTTGCTTGTACTTGTTGCATTTTGATGTTGCATTTATTTGACATACACATACAGATGGTATTATGCATTCAATCTGGTGACCTTGCATTGCTCGCGGGGTACGAACTTGTAGGATCTTGCATAGCTCGTTTGGTACTAGCTCAGGTGATCTTGTATTACTTGTATGGTACGAGTTTGCTCACGGAGAGGTATTAAGGGTTGACCTACATACTCTCGGAATAGACTAATACTTGTATGCCTTATTTATTTAGGATTTCAGTTTTGCATTTTCTACTACCACACTTGAAACTGTGCCAGCTTGACTCTTACTACTAGTATAACTTACTATGCATATCTGTTTATATACCCGCTAAGTCTATCTGAACTCACCACCGTTAGCTTTGTTCTTATTTCTTTCAGGATGATGATCGTCTGGATTTATATTTCTGTCTATCGTGATGACTTGTATGACTTTGTGGACTGTACTTTTGGTGTACCCTGAAGGGTCTTTGGTTCTGTATGTTTGTCATATGTCATATCGGTATGCTACTTTCCTTTTTGTGGTGTCTTTACTTTTCATTCGTGTCTTCTTAATTATATGTGGGCCAAGAGGGCCAATGTATTGAGGTTCCTTATTGTCCGTCGTATAGGGGAGATGTTATCTGATTCGTATTGGATGAGTAACCCTCGAGATGTGACACCTATTAATGGCATCGGAGTACCATCAACAGTCACAATTGATAAATATAAGTTATGAGACAAGGAGATAAAAGACGGCAAGTCAGGTGACATATGATGAGTGGCTCCATAATTTAACATCCACAATAAAGAAGATATACCTGATATACCAGAGGATGACAAACCTATATGAGAAGAAACATACATAGAAAAGGGTTGTGAAGTAAGGAACTGTTGAAACTACTCAAGCATATATGAATCTAAAGAGGGATAGCCACTGCATTACTAGACTAAGGTAGTCATTGATATGATAACTATTGTGGTACATTACCAGATTTCCATGAAGTATTCTGATATAACACTGGTAGTTGTTGAGGTCGTTGCTGTTGATATTATTGCTAAGGTAGTCGTTTGCCTTTATTCAATAATAATGGGTACTAAGATTTTCAATGTCCCTTATTTTGCAATAAGCACATTCATCATTTGAAACTTTTGAAGTTGATCTATTTTGATTATGAGGTTGAGGTTGTTGCGGTGCTGCAAAAAATTGATGGTGTAGATGGTGCAATAGTCCTTTTATCAACTTGAGACTTAAGGTGAATCTCCTCTGCTAGCAGTTCATGTACTACTAAATCTACAGAAGGAAGATGATTACGATGCAAAATTATTTCAAACAATTCTTCAAAATCATTACGAAGAGTCATCATGAATTAGACCAGACATTGTTCTTCTATACGAGTGACAAAAGTGGGGAATACTCGCAATTCTAAGGATTCTGTGAGTGCCAACTGGTCCCATATTTCTGACATGGCAGAATAAAAGTCTTGGATACCTATATCTTACTGCCGAAGTGCGCGTATATCTGCTTCCAATTGATATTGCTTCCCATAGTTAGACTGTGTGTTTAACCTTGCCAGATGATCCCAAATCTCTTTGGCAGCCTCATACTTGGCCAACTGAGCACTAGGGATGACAATAGGTCGAGTTCGAGTCAGATTCTAAATCCTCTATGCTCATACCCATCGAGTATCGGATATCCATCCGAATACCCATACTCATTAAATGATCATATATCTTATATACTAATAATTTTTTTACTTTCAATCTAACTATATCATTCAACAAAAGTATATTAGAATTAACATCATATTTTAAATATATATAAATAAATAAATAAATAAATATATATATATATATATATATATATATATATATATATATATATATATATATATATATATATATTAAACATCTATTCTTAAAAGTACCTATATATTAAACATCTATTCTTAAAGTACCCATATATTAAACTTCTATTTTTAACATCTATTCTTTATATATATATATATATATATATATATATATATATATATATATATAACAAAAGTACCTATATATAATTTTAAAAAGATATTAAACATCTATATAACATATTCTTAACAATTAACATCAACACAAATTGTTAGAGGATTCTGAGAAAAATATTCTTTACTATATATATTTTTTATTTAATCCGGTATTCGGGTCGAATATCGGATATTGATAGTCCCTCCATACCTTCCTCTATTCGGGTCGAATATGGAATCCTCCGTCAGATTCGAAGGAAATTGTCATCCCTACTAAACACCAATTGAGTGTGTAACAGAATTATTAATCTACGTAATAATCTTCATATTATCAACCTCCCAAATATCCAAAGACTTTGCATAATCTATCCGTAGGTTTATTTCGTACACTTGAAACATATCCCCACATAAATTTTTCCCGCAAGAAATTTTTGACAATATATCCCCAATATGAATATTTTTTCCCATCCAATTGGACACTAATCGATTGAAGCGAATCATCTATACGACCACTCTTGGTGATAGAACGAATAGTGCTCACGAATAACCAAATAGTGAGAAAAATAAGTTGGTGCGAGAACAAAAGAACCCTAATTAATGCTCATCACGAAGTTCGATATGCGAAAATTGTAGATCGAATTAACAACCCTTCAATCGAAGATAAAAAACCATGAAGAAGAAGGCTCTGATATCATATAGAAATTAAAAAGAGAAAAAGTAACTGTCTTGATAAATTCAAACGTGTTTAAGAAAAATTGAATACAAAGTCTTATATAGACGGGTTATAAACCCTAAACTAAAGAAAAAAAGACTAAAATACCTTAAAAGTTATAAACAAATAATTCTAGTAAACTATACAATCTAACATGTATGATAGCCTTTTTCATAAATTTAAAATTTTATTATTATTTTTACCATTAACGATGTTGAGGCAATCTATGGTCCGTTGGACGATATATTTTGATATTTGGACAATGAGTTTAAGTTAGGATCACCCTTGTATTTGATATGTGTATTTGTGTGCAGGTTCTGTAGGATACACATATGTCTCAACTTGATGATTTCTGGTCCAATGAAGGATGGAGAGGCATCTGAGGGACCATAGATAAGGTAGCAATGATAAGCTGAGGGAAGCGCTCTTCGAGTCATACTCGAAGAATGACATATAGAGACAAGCTGTGGGCTTGTATGCATCTGAGGGACGAGAGCCAAAGCGAAGAAGACTTGAAGGCAAGAGTCAAAGTTGAAAAAGAATAGTCAAGTGAGTCGTGAGGGTCCGACTGCTAGTAAACTATACTCGGGAAGGGAAACCCTAGGTTTAGGATTTTACCAGTCGACTGGTATTGGATCAGTCAACTAGTAGAGGACACAGAAAGATCAGTTAACTGATCTTCTATGCAGTCGACTAGTGTCGATTGGGAATTTGAACGTTGGGTTGTAACGTTCGAATTTGGCTGGATCATTCGACTAATGTTGGAACTAGTCGACTGGTAACGACTAGTGGTTGCACGAGCTCTATTTAAGGGAGCTCGGTTTGGCTGGCTAGGGTTGACAAAATTGATCTTAGTTAAAAGCCAATTAGTAGTCTAAGTGCTTAGGTGTGTGTGTGTGCGAGTTGTGGCGAGGTTTCTCCACCCACAAGGAGCGACATGAGCTAACCAGAAATTTTTCGGGGAATTATCCACTGACGAATCAGGATCATCCACCTTACGGATAGCCGTGCAGTAGGAGTTTATCTCTGAATCACGTTAAACGGTTTGTGTCTTTGTTAGTGTTTGAGTTTAATTATATTTCCATTGCACACACTAATATTGTAGAAAGCAAACTGATTAATTGAGGGTGATCGACTATTCATCTCCTCTAGTTAACCTGCAATCTCCTACAAGTGGTATTAGAGCAAAGGTTCGCTCGTCTACGAACTAACTGCCGAGAGAGCAAAGCGCTAGATGAAGATGGCATTTGAAGAAAAATTAGGGGACGACATCTGTTGGGACCGGGTGCATGTCGACAAGGATACGAGTTCGTAAAATTCAAAATTTTTACGTGCAGCGGAAGAGTTTGCATAAAATAATTTTCTAAATTATTTTAGCTTCGTATCTAGCATGCAATCCTATGGTGTGTTGACATAATCATAAAATAAAACTTTGCGGAAAAGTAAACTAATTTACCAAGTACCTCTCGTAACTCGAAGTAAGGGACGAGATCCAACCGTAGCGTCCCTTGGAAGCTCCGCCTCTATTCGCGTCCACGCCGAGTTCTCTTCGGGATGACTTCACAAAGTCACGAGTTTTGTGCCGACGAGAACTACTAGATTCTCGGAAGGCACAACTAGAAGAATAAGAGAAAAATTAGGAAACTAACCAATGAAGTAACGAAATCGAATTCCGAGAAGAGAGGAGTCGCCATCCGCTTCTTCTTCTTCTTGTTCGGGTTCTCCTTCTTCTTGTTAGCTCACGCCAACCTCAAGGGGAGGAGAGGGTTGCGCCGGCCCTAGATGGAGGAAGGTGGGCGCCGGCCCTAGGTCTCCTTGGTGGGCGCCGGCCCTAGGCAAGAGAGGAAGAGGGAGAGGAGAAGAGATTAAGAGAGAGAGGGAGAGAATAATTAATCTCTTAATTCATTGGAATAAGGGCTAGCCCTTGGTTCCTTTATATAGTAGCAACTCCTTTGCTAAGTCTCCCTCTAAACCGAATTAACAGAATTAGTTATAAGAAATTTATCTTATAAATTTTCTTATTAATTATTCCGTTTAAACCGAGTCTTTATTATAAACCAATTTATAATAAAACTAATTCTTCTTCTCTTTAAATTATGGAATAAAATTTTATAAGAAATTTATAAACTTTCTTATTATGAAAAAATCAATTCATAATTGATTTTATAAAATTAAAATAAACCAATTCATGGATTATTTTAATCTTCCATAAAAGAATAAATTTCTATAAATTTATTTATATAAATTTCTTTATACAAATTTATTTATCCATAATTTATAAAACAAATCGCGCTAGATTTATTTTATTAATTAAACCAAAATTAATTGGTTTTCTCCTCTTATTATGGCCGGCCACCAAAGGGGGTTTTGACACCCTCTTTGGCCGGCCAAACCAACCCGAACCGTCGCGAATTAAACTCATTTAATTCGTCCAAAAAGCCTTCAAAAGACTTAGCCATTTTTAGCTTCCATTGCGCCTCTGATAAATTCAGATTCGACTTATTTCTCTTGATCGGAAAATCCAATTTTCAACTCGTTTTAAATCCCTCGGATTACTCGTATTGCGTGTGACTAAATAGGCTTTCGATTTATGTTGGCCGTCTATAATTAACTCATTAATTATAGAACGATCATGAGTGGCACCTAGTAGTACATCATGATCCCCAATTAATCGAAAGATCAACGGTTTGGTCTCAGAAGAAATTATTCTGAAACCCTTCAGCAGCTCTAATGAATCGTGCCCCATTCCCTTCACCACCTTATACCCACTTGGTTCAGGACACGGTCTATGGTGTCAGTCCCCACTAGGCTGACTACGTCACACCTAGCCCAAGTTGTGTCTTTCTCGTCCTTTGGATTTCTAATTACTCTCATGTATTTTAGAGACTCTTACTCTAAACATGATATACTCTGGCCAGAGGTTTTGAGTAACAATCCGACGATAGGCCTGGGTATACAACTCCTCGCAAGGAGTGGTGAATCCTTTGTAGGCTGTTCAAACATCTTCGGGCACTTCGGCTTATACCCAATCATCCTGGGTCCACACCTCCTTGGAGATGCTTGCTTAAGATGTTAAAGTATAAGTCTCCATGACCAAGATGACTTGAACACCGCAAGTCAAAGGAACATCGCACTTAAGCTGCAGTAAGAACTTCATTGACATATCTACATGTAGATTCCCATATGAAGTCTTACAGCTAGTCACTCCAATGAACTAGTTCCCTTAACTAGCATCCATGTTTATCTCCGGACATCCTAATGTCACCAGCCAGTGAGAATCAGCTGATTAGAGAATAACCCATGCTAGTCTCAACAGAATTGATAGTGTCCATATTTATCAATTCATCGACTAGGGATATTTTCAATACTTCACATTTACACATTAGAGATAATCACTAGTTGTGATCCCATCACAAATTCTCTTATTCTGTGAGTTGTATTGCGGACATTCAGTAGATGAGTTTATGATCCCAATCAAATACACAAAACATGTATACTCAAATAGTGAATTATCATTTAATAATATAAATGTTTACATCATAAGGCGATTGTCTTAGGACACTTCTCTCATATCACTAACAACATCATCATTCCACCTCCATATAATCACGAATGTTTTGACTATTGGAGGTTGCGGGTGAAGACATGGTTCGACATGGATTGAAATTTGATGATAGCCATTGAAGAACCATTTGAAGCCCTAAAAGACAAGCATGGGAAGAAGCTACGACCATGCTATTGGAACAAGGAGCAGCAATCACAATCAAAGGCAAATGAGAAGGTAATCTCAATTTTAATTAATATTTTACCTAATGATGTGATTAGGAGTGTAGGTGAATACAAGAATGCTCATGAGCTATGGAGCAAGGTGATAGCTTTTTATGAAAAGCCTACACAAGAAGAAGAGCCCAAAGAGATAGGTTTAATGGTGTCACGTCCCGAGGAGCTGCCCGTCCGATACCGACCGAACTGCCACTCCCTCGACCGACGGACAATTCAGAAACCTAACCTCTACGACCACCTCAGATGAATGTACCACAGCCTATAGGGCTGGAACAACTATCTGAAATCAACAAAAGTGAGATGGCGATGAAAACTGCGTACCGGTACGACTTACGACAAACGCAAAGCACAATGCCTCCATGGCTCACAAAAGTACAACTATACCGCCGTATAAGATGACAAAACCAAATACGAGTACAGCAGCGGAAAAGTAAAATAAAAGGAGCAGAAAACAGGTACTAACATGTACCACCAACAAAGTAAAAGAGACATCCCGGAATCATCTCGAGAAAGACACGAACTGGGACAGGCTGCCGGGCACTCCAGATAATCATCCTGAAATAAAAACAGGGAGCTAACGGGGTGAGTCATAATACTCAGCGAATATCTCATCAGATATACAGGATAGTCTAAGCTAGCAATAGAGTAACAGGCTATCAAAATAACACAGGTACATGCAGTGGTAAGTACAACTGAAACAGAAATAGTAAATACCATACCAATGTAGCTGAGTCGTCGAAACTGACATAAGGGTCTCCTATATGTGCATGACAAACAAATGCAACATCCAAGTATAACAAGCACGGCAAGTGTTCGCTCACCCTCCTGCGTAGAGCTGTGACTGCCGTCCGTACTTTGCTGCTGCTACTCCTGAGCAACCGAATAGACGGTATGCTGTCGGTGTAACACCCCTACTCCATGACCTATCCTGGCGATATCCATAACAGCCCCAGGCCAAAACCTATCCTGGCGATATCCACATCCGCCCCAGGCCATCACCTATCCTGGCTATATCAATAACAACCCCAGGCCAAAACCTATCCTGGCGGTATCTATATCAGCCCCAGGCCATCACCTATCCTGGCTATATCACTATCAGCCCCAGGTCATCTCTGGAGGATATCTCTATCTGAGTGTTAACACCTACCCCATGTATATATATGGGGGAGAGACCTATCTCTCTCAACTCCTGGTATATGGGCTACTCAAGGAGGGACCTCTGCCTGCTACCATGCTCCGATTCACTAACCCATGAGTGCATGAGCGGAGCAGCACAGAGCACACTACCCATACCCCGTCAACCACTAACCCATGAGTGGCCGTATGGATAGGTCAGTATGACTGTCGACCTGACTCACCCATAAGGGGCCACTGATCGACAGTGATGCACAGTACACGATGATGCATGACTCTGGTCAAACAGCATCCACTATCTAATCCACCTATATCAACATAATATGCAAGGATCATAAGTAATGCACCATAGCCTAGAACCTAATGGTGTAGGTATCACATGCTAGGTATAACCTAAACAGTATCAGCAAATGTAGAGAAGGTATATAAGGCAATACATTACTCTACCTCTAACATAGCATATCAAGTATATCAGCTATGACAAATCTAAAAGATAAGTCAGAGATACCCGCCTCCAATGTAGTAGAAGGTAGGCGAAGGAAACCCCTGTCTGAAATAATAATATCCGCGACAAAGATCTAAATCAACACCCTGCATAACAGAATAATAATTATTTAGCTAAAACCATTTAGGATATATATATATAGCTAAATAACTATTACCATTCATCAAGGCTAATTAATTAACCTAACTTTGGTACCATGTACACACCCGAATAAATCACAAATCAATCAACCCTTGAGTCCCCTTCAACTCACAAGCACACGGTACACAAACTGGGATAATCTGCTTGCACTCACTGAACCACACTACAATTGAACTCACAAATCAGGATCTCGCAAACAAAATAACCAAAAACTAATCACACACTAACCCGTTCCAAAGCTCTCGGCAACTTCCAAACCCATCAACAGATCAAATTCTAAGCTTCATTCCTCGCTCAACCAAATCAGAGAGCACCAAAATCCTATTCAACCAATGAGATCGATCCCCTTACCCGAAATCTGATTGCTCTTTAATAATCCAAAACCAGAATAAAACTTACCTTCAAGCGAAGCCCAATCCAAACGAGCAGATTAAGGATCGCCAAAACGAAGACAAATCCCTGAGAAGTCAACGGTATCGTGCCCTAGATCCAAAATCAAGCTTAGACCCCAAAGCGTCATGCGATCTACCGAAAGAATCGAAGATAGGACTCAGAATCGTAGCTAGAGTGAAGATCATGGATCTGACCTTCCCGAAACTCCGGCGATGGCGTGATCAACGCAAAAGTCTCCCCCACCCGATGAAGCTCCCAGCCCTAACAGCGAGGGCGACGCGGCTCCTCGGTGAGGAAGAAAAGAAGATCGCGGCTTCTCAGATGGCTCCGGTCACACCAGCTGAGATGGGGATCGCCTCTTTCGTTGGAGCACAGAAGCGGAGAAGAAGTAGGGACGCGGCTGCCTCGGCTCACGAACAAACGCCACAGGGAGACAAAGGAAGCTACCCTCCGGTGCCACCTAATCGCCGCAGGAGATCGGTCGCCGGCCTTGGAGCTCCGTTCGGACGAGGAAGCGATGGAAGATGAAGAGGAGGAGATGAGAAAGTCGGCTCGAGCCGTGTGCTAGGGCAAATGAAAGCAATGAACCAACATTTTATATCATCGAACACTTTTACATTTTAACCCCCTCCATTTTCCGATTTTTTCCTAACATCAGCCCTCTAATTTCGGGCATTTTACATTTTAGCCCTTAATAATTTCGTATTTTAAC
>JAGFNQ010001890.1:0-26559 GCA_024364735.1 Boesenbergia rotunda | reverse complement strand
TTTGCACCATTTGGACCCCAAACCAGCTACTGATACAAAAATTGGCCTTGACCAGTCGACTGCCAAAATGGCAGTCGACTGATACTCTGAAAGTCTGAAATTTCAGCATTTTGACGAAATTCAGAAATGCGCCAAAAATTCCACAAATCTCCAAAAATTCCCAAATTTTGTGGAGAGGTTTGTGGTACCCATATCTACTTGGGAAAAATACTTTCCAAAATGTATCTATCACCATTCCCAAGTTTGACACAAAACCCAAAAACTAGCAAAAAGGTTCACTCAACCTTAACCAAAAGTCCTAGTTTTGGTTTCCCTTGATGTCTCTGCCCATGCCAACCCACAATGCATCCCTAGCATTGATTTATATGGCAATTACACACCAAAAAATTTTCATGCAATATGACCCCAATGTCATATTTCCATGCATGAAACTCAAAAACACCGTGCCAAAACCCAAGAATTGAGACTCAAGTCCGTCTCCAATTCTTTTGGCACACTCTATGGTCCATCTAGACCTCTAGGAGCACCCTTCCCAAGGTCCATTCACCATATATCCCAAAGGCTCCTAGAGCTCCCCCTTGAGCTCTTAGCCCTAGCCACCTCCCTAGGTGACTCAACCATCACTAGGCCACATTGGTGTTCCACCGGTGATTCTTGGCCTACAAATTTGACACATTTAACCTTAGACACTTTATCTTTGGTTAAGTCATCCTTTTTCCTTTTAAATGGCATCCCCTTGCCATTTTTGGATTCTCCCTTCTTGCCATGATCATATGCTACCCTAGCATATTTCTTTCCCTTGGCATGGGAGACCTTAGATCGGTATCCTAGACCCGATCTATCATTGGTGCGGTTTAGGCCACCCAACACCATATCTAAACCCTTAGATCCAATAGTGAATCTCTCTAGGGTTTTCTCTAGCCTATCAAGCTTTTCCCTTAAAGCTTGATTTTTCCTTTCTAGGTTCCTAAACCTAGAATCCACATGACCACTTTGGACATTCCTAGACCTATCCATTTTCTTAGGCATTTGTCTCCCTTCTTGGGGTCAATGCCTTGATCCTTAGGTACCCAAGTCTTAGGTCTATCATGATGCATGCTTTTCTTAGGGTTATGATCTACCTTGTTACCCTTAGTCCTATCATTGTACTTAAATCCATGATTATGCACAAATAAACAATTTTCATGATGCCTAGCATGCATGGATGAATAATTTACTCTATTTGTATCATGCATAAAGGAACTTGAATTTGCATTACATTTTGGCTTAAGGTTAGGAGTTACCTTCCTTACCTTTGAAGTTCCTCCTTGATGTGGGCTTCTTCTCTTCTTCCTTTCTTCTTTCTCCCATCTCCTCAAGTGCACCATTTTCTTTAGCTCACCTTTCTTTGGGCACTTGGTGTGGTAGTGCCCCAACTCTCCACATGTGAAGCACCGAATCCTCCTCTTCTTCTCTTGGGATTCTCCATTCCTACACTTTATGTTAGCATTTAATTGAATGGAAATGGGTCTAGATTTTACCTCGATTTTACCTTTCGGGCACTTGTCCTTGTAGTGCCCCTTTTTGTTGCACCCAAAGCATGTTATATGGTCCTTTGATTTGGCTTTGGTGGAGGTGGAAGCTTCTTCTTCAACCTTGGATGAAGTGGATGCTTTCTCTTGATCCAGCATTGAAGTGGGTCTCTCCTCCTCCTCAATCCTTGAGGTGGTGACCTCTTCCCCTTTTTCCCTTGAGGTGGATGCCCTCTCACTCTCTTCTTCTTCTCAACTCAAGGATGTGGGCATTTCTTCCTCTTCGGATGTTGACACTTCCATTTCCTTTTCTTTTTCTTTTTCTATTGAATCCATTTCCTTTGGCTCTTCTTCTGCTCGTGTAGGGTTTTCATGGAACGCTACTAGCTTGCTCCACAATTCCTTAGCATTCCTATACTCACCAATCCTATCCAAAATGTCATTAGGTATTAAATTGACTAACATTTTGATTACCTTGTTATTGATCTCGGATTGATGAATTTGCTCCTCGGTCCACTTCTTATTCTTTAGAGTCCTTCCCTTTTTGTCCTTGGGAGAATCGAAACCTATTTCTATACACATCCAATCTTCAATATTAGTCATTAGAAAATATGATATTTTACCTTTCCAATACACGAAATCGTTGCGGTCGTACGAAGGTGGAATCCGGATATCCCATCCTAGCGGACCCTCTCCTTCCATTTTCCTCTAGCGTGTGCTCTCTCGGCGATTAGTCCGATCAAGAGCGGTCCTCGCTCTGATACCAAATGTTAGATCGTTCCCGGTACGCTAGAGGGGGTGAATAGCGTTTCTTTGATTCTTTCAACCTACGTTGTTAGTTTGCACAGCGGAAATACAAGATAATAAAACTAACAACAAAGAACAAACGCTAACAAACCGTATTTAGTTGGTATCCACCCCGGCCGGGTGACTAATCCAACAATCCGTCGGTGGATCTGTAACGACCCGGCCCCTTGGCCCCTTGGGCGGCCCAACTGGCGGCCCACTTGGCGGCCCAACTGGTGGTCCCTTGGGCGGCCCAACTGGCGGCCCACTTGGCGACCCCTTATGTCGTCAACCGACGATCATTGGCCATGTCGTTACTCACAAGTACTTCCCACCCCTGGCAAGTGGATTTTTGCCTTTCTCAGGATTCGAACTCTAGACCTCCAGGATAAGTACTAGAGTTTATGAATCCTGATACCAATTGAGCTGTAGCTCAATTGGTATCAGGATTCATAAACTCTATTACTTATCCTGGAGGTCTAGAGTTCGAATCCTGAGGAAGGCAAAAATCCACTGGCCAGGGGTGGAAAGTACTTGTGAGTAACGACCGGCCAAGGGGTCGCCAAAGGGGCCGTCAAATGGAATTTGACCGCCCAAGGGGCCGAGGGCCGCCAAGTGGGCCGCCAGTTGGGCCGCCCAAGGGGCCAAGGGGCCGGGTCGTTACAATAAAAAGGCGCCTTTTTATTGTAACGACCCGACCCCTTGGCCCCTTGGGTGGCCCAACTGGCGGCCCACTTGGCGGCCCTCCGGTCCTTTGGGCGGCCAAATCATATTTGGCGGCCCCTTTGGCGACCTCTTGGGAGTCGTTACTCACAAGAATTTCCCACCCCTGGCCAGTGGATTTTTGCCTTCCTCAGGATTCGAACTCTAGACCTCCAGGCTAAGTACTAGAGTTTATGAATCCTGATACCAATTGAGCTACAGCTCAATTGGTATCAGGATTCATAAACTCTAGTACTTAGCCTGGAGGTCTAGAGTTCGAATCCTGAGGAAGGCAAAAATCCACTGGCCAGGGGTGGGAAGTACTTGTGAGTAACGGCACGGCCAATAGTCGTCGGTTGACGACATAAGGGGTCGCCTAGTGGGCCGCCAGTTGGGCCGCCCAAGGGACCGCCAGTTGGGCTGCCAAGTGGGCCGCCAGTTGGGCCGCCCAAGGGGCCAAGGGGTCGGGTCGTTACAATAAAAAGGCGCCTTTTTATTGTAACGACCCCGGCCCCTCAGCCCCTTTGGCGGCCAAATCTCTATTTGGCGGCCCCTCCGGCGGCCAAATCTCTATTTGGCGGCCCCTATGGCGACCTCGGCCGTGCCGTTACTCACAAGAACTTCTCACCCCTGGCCAGTGGATTTTTGCCTTCCTCAGGATTCGAACTCTAGACCTCCAGGCTAAGTACTAAAGTTTATGAATCCTGATACCAATTGAGCTAGCTCAATTGGTATCAGGATTCATAAACTTTAGTACTTAGCCTGGAGGTCTAGAGTTCGAATCCTGAGGAAGGCAAAAATCCACTGGCCAGGGGTGGGAAGTTCTTGTGAGTAACGGCACGGCCGAGGTCGCCATAGGGGCCGCCAAATAGAGATTTGGCCGCCAAAGGGGCTGAGGGGCCGGGGTCGTTACAGGATCACTCCCCGGATAACCTCCGGCTATCACGTGTCACTCCTTGTGGGTGGAGAAACCTCACCACAACACCAACCAAAGCTCTGGACATGAAGACTACTAACTTGCCCTTAACCAAGACAAGTTTCGTCAAGAAACTCAGCCACCACGAAATCCTCTTTAAATAGGACTCGGGGCTGATTTCTCGCTACCAGTCGACTGCCCCCAGGGCAGTCGACTGGTGCCAGCCAGATTCGACCATTGACACTCCCAACGTTCGAATTCTGCCAGCTTACCAGCCACCTACCAGTCGACTGCCCCCAGGGCAGTCGACTGGTCCCAGGCTGAGACCTTTCTGTGAGTTCCATCAGTTGACTGCCCCCAGGCCAGTCGACTGGTCTACTCACCCACCTAAGGTTTCCCATCTTGAGTACATTCCACTCCGCACTCAAACCCTAGGATTTCCCGAGTAAAATCACACTGCACTCGTATCCTCACGACTCGACTGACTCCTCCTCCGCAACCTCGATTGTTGCCTTCGCGCCCTCTTCATCTTCGGCTCCCGTCCCTCGGATCCACGCAAGCCTCCAGCTTGCCTCTATGCCATCCTTTACGCATGCCTCGAAGTCCGCGCCCATCAGCTCATCGTCCCTGCTCACCAAGGTCCCTCAGATGCGCACGCAATCCTCCAGGTTGCCTCCATGCCATCCTTCACCGTACTGAGGCCGTCCAGTCCAGTCTATATGCGTAACCTGTACAACCTGCACACTCAACATACACATATAAGAATACAAGGGTAAGCCTAACTTAAATCCTTTGCCCAAACATCAAAACCCATGGTCACACCGGTCCATCTTAGGGCCGATTGCTCCAACAGAGGGAACAATAGGTGTCGGTTCGACCTAGGGTTCCATATTGGAGACCCGAAGTCAGAACCAAGACAGCTAAGGCTGTATAAACTTAACATTTCTTGCCTTGTTTGTTGTGGAACTGACCTTGGATGTAGGGACAAAAGGAACATGTTTCTGCAACTCAGAACTCCCCAAAGGAGAGGGGCAGTAGCTGGGCTAGGCGCCCGAGAGGTCCCGGGCGCCCAAGGTCAAAGCCAAACGAGCAGTTAGCAAGAATCGCTTCGGAAGCTCATTGGGTCGGGCACCCTCAAGCTCCCGAGCGCCCTGATGGTCCCGGGTGCCCTGGATGCCTCGGGCGCCCTGGGTCCAAGCCAACCAAGTAATCGAAGCGAATTCATCCGAGAAGCCAGCAGACCAAGTCAACCAGGCCGCCCCCAGCGTCCCGGGCGCCCACGTCAGCTCCGAGCCCTATCCTGGAGGGATAAGGGCTGACCGAGTTCCGGATAGGGGTTTACGGATCCAGAGGCACGTGGAGGGCGCCCCCAACGTCCTGGGCGCCCCAAGTAGACTATAAAAGGGGCTCGACACCCAAGGCTTCAGAACACACTTTTCCAACGCCCCAACGCTCTTCGCTCAAGCACTCTACTCCAGAAACTTCTGATCTCGAGGTTTAGCGTCGACGACGACCCTCCGCACCGAAGTGCAATCCACACCGGGCGTCGGTAACGAATAGTTAAATTGTTCTTTTTACTGCACTACTACAGTACACATCTCTATAAAACTTTGCGCGTTATATAATTGCCCGAAGTAAACGGTCATGGACCGTGGGCCTTGGAGTAGGAGCCGATCGCGACTCCGAACCAAGTAAAAACGCTTGTGTTCCTTGTGTGTGTTCTTAATTTTCGCTGCGTATTCTCTTAAAGTTTTATCCGAAACATTTTCACGATATTCACCCCCCCATCTATCGTGTTTTCTCGATCCAACAAGTGGTATCAGAGCGGGGAAGCTCAAATTTGGTGCAACCACCAATTTAAGAGTTTTTCGAATTTTTACGAAATAATTTTTTTTTCCAATCGAATATTTATCGTTAATCGAGATTAGTGCAACACCACTCGAAATTTTTTTTAATATCTTCTTCCTGCACTACTAATCCAAGACCATGTCTTGGGAAATTTTTTTTCGTTATCTTTATTTTAGAATAATTCCTAAATGACCATGCAAGAAGGCTTCAGTACCACCAGACCACCACTCTTCAGTGGGGAGGATTTCTCCTACTGGAAGAGTCGGATGGAAGTCCACCTGAAAACTCAGGTGGACATGTGGATAATCATCCAATCTGGACTGGAAATCCCAAAGAACGCCGAAGGAGTGCAACAAGCATACACCGAATGGGACGCCTCATTCAAAAGGAAGATCGAGGCTGATGCTAAAGCAACTCAAACACAACAATGCGGCCTAACCAAGGAAGAGCTAAACCGGGCGGGACCATTCACTAGTGCAAAGGAACTCTGGGGTAAGTTAATTGAGTTGCACGAAGGAACCTCCGACACCTGAATCAGCAAGAGGGACCTTCTCCTAAACAAGCTGTACATAATCAAGATGAACGACGGTGAAACACAGCTCAGCTCCACACCAGAATCCAGGAGCTTATGAACGGTCTACACTCAATCGGTCACAAGGTAGAAAATCGCGACCTGATCAGGTACACCCTTAATGCTTTCCCGAGAAACACGTTGTGGGCATCTATGGTAGATGCGTACAAAGTTTCAAGGGACCTCTCTAAAATCAAATTAGACGAGTTGTTTTCTAAACTTGAATTACATGAACAGACTAACTGCACCTTGGCCGAGAAAGACATTGCTTTTGTTGCAGGTAAAACATCAAAGAAGACAAGAAGAAAGAAGGCTCTTCAAGCAACAGCGGACGAGTCTTCCTCCGAAGAAGAAGAAGAGGCCCCATAGTCAAACCTGCTCGCCCTGACGGCTTCGGAAGAAATCGAGACCGAATTAGAATCGGAGCCAGACGATGAAAAGCTCACATTTTCAGAGGATGGCGAAATCACTGTAAGTGGGTTTTTTAGAATTCAATTAACCGAATTAATTGCCTATCTTTCTCGAGACTTGGCGAAAGCCAAAATTCGAGTCGAGTCCCTCCGACAGGAAGTAAAACTCTTGAAAGAGGGAGCTGACTCTAGATCCTTAACTGAGAAGGTTCAAGAGGGAACCTCTAATCAAGTTGAAAAACTTGAGAAAGAGAACTCCTCATTGAAAACTCAAGTCAAGGACCTTTGAGCAGCCTTAGAACGATTCACCTCTGGTTCCAAGGGCCTTGACATGATCCTTGGAAAACAGAAGTCTGTTCTAAATCGATCCGGGTTAGGTTATCGAACCACGGTGAGACAAAGATCTTACAATGCTGGATTGAATCAGTCTAGACCTAAAGTTCAGGCATGGGTACCCAAACTTTGCCTGAACAATCAAACTGGATCAAATCAGTATTGGATCCCCAAGGACAAGATTCACATCTTACCGAACCATTATCGTGGCTTTAGTCCAAGGGGAGCCAAATTAAAAACAATTTTCATAGATAAATAAACTTCTTTTCTTGTTTTAAATTGCATGATTGCTTGTTTATTTATTTTCTACAATTTACCATGCCTAGACCTAGGACTGGTTAGACTAAGGACTAAACCAATTAACTGAAATTTGAACAACATAGTATTGGGTGGTGGTGAGATGATAGTACGTTAGGGAAGTCTTTTCTAATCAGGTCAAGTATACTCTACTTGGTCTCTTTAGACTGGTGAAACTAGCCGAAGCTACCTATCCAAGACCCAAACTAGTTAGACCAGAATTTTTCAAAAATAATTTTGAAAATGAAATTTCATTAAAAGGCTTTGTCAAGGAATGGGTTGATGATCCAATAAAGCTACGACCAAAGAAGGCCTAGTGCCTCGCCAAGACCTGGAAGCCAATTTTTGAAATTCAAATTCAATTTATTCTTTGTCAAATTTGAATCTAACATAAATTTTCAGTTAATCATAGATTCAAACACTCTTTTTCAAAATAAATTCAAAACCAATTATTTTCAAAATTAATTTAATTTTTTCAAAATTAATCATGACTTTTCAAAATAAAACATTCTACTAAAACCTGTCTCACAAAAACCCATAAGGTTAACGTGTTTGATAACTAAACCCCGGGTGAGATAGTTAGGAATTAATATAAAATTTGATGTCGATAATATTGGTAGACTTGAATTGTCTTGATTGTAACTGTCAAATCTGGTCAAACAGTCAAATTTGGTCAAACAGTCAAACCAGGTCAAACAAACAAACCTGGTCAAAACAGTCAACCCGGGCGCCCGAGACTTCTCGGGTGCCCCCACCCTTCTTTTCTCGATCAAGGAAGAAAAGCTGTCAACACCTAGTTAAGCAAGGCGCCCGGGTCCTCACGGGCGCCCCCTTGAACACGGTTAAACCATCAAAAGCTGCATATGGCAGTTTTGATCTGACCCTGGGCACCCCGGCCATCACGGGCACCCCCATCCAGCACCAGGTCAGGGCAGAAAATTGCCAAAGGCAGCTACCCTCTGACCCGGGCGCCCGAGCTACTACTTCTATATAAGCCACCCGAAACCTCATTCTCTTGCCACACCCAAAACACTTCTCTTCTCTAACTCTTCTTCTTCCAAGGTGACCGAACGACCCTCTTGTGCTCACAACCACTCCACCTCGACCATGCCTCCCCGGACAACCACTCGGTATCATCTCTTTTGCATTTAACATTAATTTCTTTATTAGTTCTATTCTTAAACGCATGCTTCGTATTACTTTAGAAATCGTCGTGCAAGTCAATCACACCCCGGGACCGAACCTAGCCCCGACCTTGGAACTTTGCAATAAATTTGCTAGGACAACATATAAACCTATAAAAATGAGTTACCTAAATAGGAAGTTTTTCATTCAATCCTGTCCATTGGCCATGAATGTTATCAATTTTTACCAACTAGACAACCTTGTATTCTGCACTCAACCCATTAACATAACCCTATGTGCAGAATTCTACAACAACATAGTCAGACAGAGCAACCTTATGTTTGTCACCATAGTTCAAGGGATGCCCTTGACAATAACACCCTCGTTGCTCAACAGATTTCTTGGACTACGACTTTCTCAGTCCACCTTTTGCTGTTATCCTCCTAGAGATCCTCCCTTTGATGCTCCCTACTCTCACATTGACCTAGACACTCTATACTCCTACTTCTATAGGGATGCTAGAAACCCTTTGGCTTGATGATTTCAGTCTGTTGATCTTTAGGTCCAGGACTACGCTCTTTATAGAGTCCTAGTCCGCTGCATTCTACCTTTATCCACTAGGTGCGTCGCTACCATGCGACCATTCCACACCTTCCTACTGTACGCACTGATCCATCACCTAGATATCGACATTGGACTCCACATGTTTCACACGATTATATATGCGTGTAGTGTTATCACTCAGGGGCGGTGTAACGACCCGAAAAATTCTCTTAATATTTTCTTAAAATATTAAACATGTTTAAATAATTTTCCAAGGGACCTAGAAGCATTAAGGAGAACTTTGGCCTAGAAAATCCATGTTTTCTCATTTAAATTGAGAAAACTAAGTACCAATGAGCTTTAAATGGGCTCCAAAAATGGGTATTAATTAGGTAAAATTAATATAAATTAGGTAAAATTAATATAAATATAAAAGAATTTTATTTAGGAATATTGGTATAATTATTGGTGATTTTAGGGGGATTTTCAGAATTTAGAAAATAAAAATAATAAAATAAATGAAATAAAAATAAAATAAAAATAAAGGTGCATGAGCCAAGGATTTGAACCTTGGACCTCTTGTACAACCATGTAAGCCTTAACCAACTCACCTAGCAAGGGATTTCTATGAGGAAATGAAGTGGATATAAGTTGAGATTAAGAAGAAGATGAAGAGTCATGGAGAGACTCTTCATTCACCACCTTAATGGGTTATAAAGAGGGGGGTTTTGGGAGTTATTCTCTTCTCTCCATCAATTGCATTCTCTTCCTCCTTCTTTCTCATCCTAGACGAAATCTACAAGGGAGATTTTCCCTTGGGAAAACTCCACAAGAAGGTCCTACCACCAAGATCTAAAGGTTTCCTAAGGTTCCAAGGCTAGGGGTGATCAAGAGACAACAAGTCTTCCTTCTTCTTCCCATCTAAGGTCTAAAAATCAAGAAACCCCAAGGTAAGACTCCCTCACCTGTGGTATAATAGCTCCCTATGATTTCCATGATTTTTAGCATGATATATTGGTTAGTTTTCGAAATTGATGTTGAAAGGAAAGAAAACCAAGAACCTTAAGTTTAAGGGTTTCGGCCACCATGATTTACAGATCTATAATTATGTCAAAAATCTTGATAATGTTATTTAATGTTCCCTTATGATGTGTAGAGGTTAAGTATAATTTTTGGGAATTTTTGAAGTACCCTAGGACACCCTAGGGTTTCGGCCAACATGAAAGAAACAAAACTAAGAACCCTAAGTTTAAGGGTTTCGGCCACCATGATTTAATGGTCTATAATTAAGCCAAAAATCTTGATATGTTAATTTATGTTCCCTTATAATGTGTGGAGGTTAAGTATAATTTCTGGGAATTTTTGGATTACCCTAGAGACCCCATATGTTTCGGCCAACCTCAAGGACCCAAGGGTTAGGGTTGAGCCTTTAACTTCAAGTATATGTTTATGTGTTGCCATGATATAAGGGTGATGTAGGGAACCATGTTAAGTTATATGCCCATGCTATGCTAAGAACCATGCTAAGTGATTATGTATGTTCATGATATGAATGATGCCATGATAAGTATGATAAGTTTATGTTCAGGATATGAATGATGCCATGATAAGAATGATAGGGTTATGATCACGATAAAAATGATGTTATGATATGTTAGGTTTATGATATGAATGATATGCCATGTTTTATGAATAATATGCATGTATGCCATGTCTTATGAATGAAGTTAAAGTACATGCCTTTAAGGCACAACTATGATGTTAAGTATGATGAATGACAAGTATGATGAATGAATGATGATGAACGACAAGTATGATGAATGAAAGATGATGCTTATGTCTTTAAGGCATAAATATGCTAAATGGCACGGTCGATGGTTCACGGTACAACGGTCGAGAGGACCAGTAAATGGGCCGGTAGACGGGCCGAGCCATGACAAGTTATGCTATGTTAAGTATGCTATGAATGAATGATGAATGATGAAGCATGAAAAGTATTTTACTTTATGTATGGGCTTGTACCGGACCGAAGTATGGGACCAAGGGATGGGCACCTTAAGAACGCCCCGATTTTGGACTACCGAAGCTGTCCACGATTCTGGCCCTACCGGAGCTGGGTAACAGGGATGGGCACCTTAAGAACGCCTCGGTTCGGGGACTACCGACTATGCTGTCCTTACCCTAGTAGGTCGAGGCTAGCTATCTCGTATTTACTTAGGGATGCGCGCTTATGATGTATGTATGTGGTACAAGCCAGGGCCCAATGATATGATGAATATGTTTAAGCATTAAAAGTATGTTTTAAAAGGTTAAGCATCCTTATATATATGCAATTGTCTCATGCATTCATCCATGTTATGCATTATAATTATGATAAGAATATTATGCTAAGTAAGTTTATGCAAAGCAAGTTTATGCAAGATATGTTTATGCAAATGATTTTGTTTATGCTCATGTTACTATATGATGCCATGATTTGATTGTATTTATGCTAATTTAGAATGCCATGATTTATCTATGTTCATGTTAGTTTAGGATGCCATGATTTATTTATGTTCATGCTAGTTTAAAATGCCATGATTTTATTTATGTGCATGATAGTTTAGAGTGCCATGATTTAATTATGTTTATGCCAAGTTAGAATGCCATGATTTGATTTATGTTCATGCTAGGTTAGGATGCCATGATTTAATTATGTTTATGCTAAGATAGTATGCCATGATTGGATTTATGTTCATGCTAGTTTAGAATGCCATGATTTAATTATGTTTATGCTAAGTTAGAATGCCATGATTTTTTTTATGATGTCCATACCAATTTATGATGCCATGTTCTAACTATGTTATACTGAGATAGGACGCCATGATTTTATTTATGTTCGTGCTAAGAATGTTTATGAAGTTATGTTTGTTATGTTTATGTCTACGCCAAGTATTGTGCCATGCCATGAAGGTTTATGGTTATGTTTATGTTATGCTATGAAGATGATTATGTTATGTTTACGCCATGACGAATGTATGCTAAGTGATGAAAAGGCTTATGTTCTAAGTAAAGCACTAAGTATGTAAAGCACTAAGTATGTAATGGCTTATGTGCTCATGAATGAATGATGAATGGTTTTAGTGAGTAGGAAAGAGTCTTACTAAGCCTGTGTGCTTATAGTCTTATTTCCTTATACCGCAGATCACGCAAGGGGACAGTAGGGAAGCAGCAGGAGGGCATCAAAGAATGTGTGTGATAGTGACTTGGCCAAGGAGCAATATGGTTGCTCGTCTCATGATACAACTTTATCTTTACTGTTATGTGTTTAAGTATGACTCTATGACATGATACTAAGTATGACATTATGCTAAGTATGACATGATGCTATGAATGACATGATGCTAAGTATGATATGATGCTAAGTATAAAGTTACTACGCTAAGTTCCCATGTTATAGTGCTAGAAATGGTAGTAAGTGCATGTAGGAGTAAGTTAAAAGTTTCCGCTGCATTATGATGTCTACATGCCCTAAGTATGTTAACGTAACGCCGCTTTAGGAAAAAAAAAGCGAGCGTTACAGGCGGGTGCGCATCCCTTATTGCCACATCATCACCTCCATTCTTCATCATCACGGTCATAATATCACCGATGGAGAGATGACCGTGATGACTGAATTTGATGAAATTGGTTATAGAAACGTTTCCTTAGCGGGCATAGAGGTCTCGAGTACCGAGGTTTTGTCGTAGAGACGTCAGCGAGCCGGACCCCAGATCGACTCTAATGATGAGATAGAGGTCGATGTTGCAGATCTGGCGGCCGAAATTCGAGAGCAAATAGACAAGCCCCCACCTCCGACGACTACCGAGAGACTAGCTCTACTTAGGACAGAGATACACAGTCTCAGGGAGGAAGTAGAAGCTAATCACGCAGAGTATATGGATGCCCGCAGAGCCGATCGAGAGACAAGCGACGCACGGTATAACGAAATGATGACATTATTTCGATCCTGGCAGCCCAGCTCATCGGATCATCCCGGTCCTTCCTCCTAGTTCAGATTGGCATTGTACTATTGACTGGTTGACTACCCCTACACAGTAGGGTTGACTTGTATTTGACTGTGGTGTGACTATGCTGGGCCTCATTTTGACCAGTTGACTTATCTAGTTGACTAGTTGCTTTTCTTGATTATTTGAGCTTTATCAGTAACTATGCTTAGTAGAATAGGTTTACTCTACCTCTGTTTTTTTGGTAAAACTGTTTTATTACATATCAGTTCATACTTAATGTTGAAAAATTATTTCTTTATGTATTTTTAAATAATTTTTTCGACTTAGTTTTACTTAAGAAAAATTACCCCTTCAAAACTAGGTCTTTTTCGCAAATGGACTTAACTTAGGCCCTAACCCTAGAACTGCATATACTTATAGATCTAGAAGCCAGCATCTCACAAGCACCTTAGGGATGTTTTGATTCATCACCTAGAACAGGTTGAGATGCTTAGTTCTTTGCCTTAATTCAAGATGCTTTAAGTCAATGCATCTGCAGTAATTGGGGCACTAAATACCAAATAAACAGTAATCAGGTTAAGTGTCAAGCTTAGAAAATCTAACTTGAACAGATCACTTAACTTTCCTAACCCTAGTAAAAGCTACTATTTATAACAGTTAGTAAGTAGCTAATTGGGTTAGACAGGACCCGAAAGAGGATATTTAAATTGATGTAGTTTAGTTCAAAATTTAGAATTGGTTCAGTACAGCATGTAACACTATTTATATCAATGAAATTTTTTTTGTTATATTTTTTTTGATATATGGCAAAGGGGGAGAGATTGGAAAGAAGAGAAAAGATTCTAAAACTTTTTCTGAATCTAAATTTTTTTTCTCAAAAATTAAGTCTTTTATCTCCTATCCTTCAAAAAAGTAAAGTATTAAGTTTACTTTTGAAAGTTCATTTTTTTTTGAAAATTAACATTACTTAATTTCCAATCTTCATTTTTGAAAATTTTACTTTTCTAAGTTCAGTTTGAAAATTAACCTTACCTAATTTCTAAAGTTCTTTAACCAATTAAGTTCTTTAACCCTACTTACTTTTCAAAATTTTACTCCAAAATGTTAATTCAAAGACATTGGTGGGTTGAAAATTTTCTAAGTATAAAATTCAAATTCTTTTGAAAATTGTCCAACTCAAAACATTTTGAAAACCGGTTTCTAAACTTAAAAACATTTTCTTAAAATTTTTTAAGTGTTAACAAAACTGAAAAGTTTTTGGACTTAAAATTTTTTCAAACCCCACGAACTTTTGAAAAACTCAGGGGGAGATTTCTTCAAGGGGGAGGGAATCAAGCTTAGATATTTTATCTACTTATCTGTTGATTAACTTAACTTTTTGAACCGGGTTGACATAAATCAAAAAGGGGGAGATTGTTGGTGCAGGCAGCACCTAAGTCAAACCTGGGTTTTGATAATGGCAAAGGGTTCAAGAGTTAAGAGGTTATTGCTATCTAATGTGCTCATTAAGTGTCCAGGAAACAACGTCCTAGCGAAGGGCTGCTAGGCACCTGGCAAAGGACTGCAAGGAAACAAAGTCCTAGCGAAGGGCTGCTAGGCACCTAGCAAAGGACCGCTACGAATTGAAGACCCGGCGAAGGGCTGCTGAGAAAAGTCCAACTGGAGGAGCCGGTTAGGAAAAGGTAAACTCTCCTGAGAGGAGTAGGTGAGGATGCGTTCCCCGTCGAGGGAACAGTAGGCGTCGGTTCGACCTAGGGTTCCAAATTGGAGACCTGAAGTCAGAACCAAGATAGCTAAGGTTGTATAAACCTAACATTTCTTGCCTTGTTTGTTGTGGAACTGACCTTAGATGTGGGGACCAAAGGAATGTGTTTCTGCAGCTCAGAACGCCCCAAAGGAGAGGGGCAGTAGCTGGGCTAGGCGCCCGGGAGGTCCCGGGCGCCCAAGATCAAAGCCAAATGAGCAATTAGCAAGAATCGCTTCGAAAGCTCACTGGGTCGGGCGCCCTCAAGCTCCCGAGCGCCCTGATGATCCCGGGCGCCCTGGATGCCTCGGGCGCCCTAGTCCAAGCCAACCAAGTAATCAAAGCGAATTCAGCCGAGAAGCCAGCAGAACAACTCAACCAGGGCACCCCTAGTGTCCCGGGTGCCCCCGTCAGCTCCGAGCCCGATCCTGGAGGGATTAGGGCTGATCGAGTTTCGATAGGTATTTGCGGATCCAGAGGCACGTGGAGGGCGCCCCCAGCGTCCTGGGCGCCCCCAGGTGGACTATAAAAGGGGCTCGACCCCCAAGGCTTCAGAACACACTTTTCGAATGCCCTAATGCTCTTCGCTCAAGCGCGCTGCTCCAGAAACTTTTGATCTCGAGGTTTAGCGCCGACGACGACCCTTCGCACCGAAGTACAATCCACACCGGGAGTCGGTAACGAAGAGTTAAATTGTTCTTTTTACTGCACTACTTCTGTACAAATCTCTGTAAAACTTTGCGCGTTATAGAATTGCCCGCAGTAAACGGTCAAGGACCGTGGGCCTTGGAGTAGGAGCCGATCGCGACTCCGAACCACGTAAGAACGCTTGTGTTCCTTGTGTGTGTTTTTAATTTCCACTGCGTATTCTCTTAAAGTTTTATCCGAAACATTTTCACGATATTCACCCACCCCCTCTATCGTGTTTTTTCGATCCAACACATGGTTGCAACATTCTTGGCATAAGGGGAACCTGGGAGAGGTTCATAAAAAGCCTTTTTAAGTCCAATGAAGGGGGAGCTTTGTGTTGGTGCAGGCAGCACCTAAGTCAAACCTGGGTTTTGATATTGACAAAGGTTTCAAAAAGTTATGATAGTATGTTGATCTAACATGTTCACTATGTGTACAGGAAAAGAATCCCTAGGTACACTAGGCACGAAGTCCTGGTCGAGGACTGGGCACGAAGCCCTGGCAAGGAGCTGTGCACCGAAGACCTACTCGGGTGGTGGGCACGAAGTCTTGGTCGAGGACTGGGCACGAAGCACTGGCAAGGAGCTGGGCACGAAGCACTGGCAAGGAGCTGGGCACGAAGTCCTGGCAAGGAGCTGGGCACCGAAGACCTGCTCGGAAGGTGGGCACGAAGACCTGGTCAGGTGCATCGGGCAAAAGTCCAACCGGAGGAGCCGGTTGGCAAAAGGTAAACTCTCCTGAGAGGAGTAGGTGAGGACGCGTTCCCCGTTGAGGGATCAGTAGGCATCGGCTCGACCTAGGGCTCCATTTGGGAAGCCCAAAGTCAGAACCAAGACAACTACGGCTGTAAAGATTCACTAACATTCTTGCTTTGTTTTGTATGGTACTAACCCTAGATGCAGGACCGAAGGAACGAGTTTCTACATCTCAGAACGCCCCAAAGGAGAGGGGCAGCAGCTGGGCAGGGCCCCCCGGAGGTCCTGGGCCCCCCAAGGTGAAGGCAAGACAAGCTGAGCAAGTAACGCTTCGGAAGCTCACTGGGGCAGGCGACCCCAAGCTCCCGGGCGCCCCTAGTGTCCCGGGCGCCCCGGATGCCTCGGGTGCCCTGGGTTCAAGCCAACGAAGCGATAGAAGTTATCCAACCGAGAAGCCTGCTGAACAAGTCAACCCGGGCGCCCCCGTCAAACCCCGAGCACGATCCTGGAGGGATAAGGGCTGACCGAGTTGTGGATGAGGGTTTGCGGATCGAGAGACACATGGAGGGCGCCCCTAACGTCCCGAGAGTCCCCAAGTGCACTATATAAGGGGCTCGACCCCCAAGGCTTTGACAACAATTATTCCAACGCCAATACGCTCTTCGACTCAAGCGCTCTGCTCCGAAATCTTCCCATAACGGGATTCAAGCGCCGACGACGTCTGCTCCGAATTTCGATCCACACTGGGCGTCGGTAACGAAGAACTTAATTTTTAGTTTACTGTACTTCAACTGTAATACTTTTCTATAAACATTTTGTGCATATATAGAATTGCCCGCAGTAAACGGTCAACGACCGTGAGCCTTGGAGTAGGAGCCGATCGCGACTCCGAACCAAGTAAAATCGCTTGAGTTCTTGTGTTGTGTTGTTAATTTCCGTTGCGTAATTTCTCTTAACTTTATCCGAAAAAAGTTTTACGATATTCACCCCCCCCCTCAATCGTACTCTATCGATCCAACAAGTGGTATCAGAGCGGGGAAGCTCAAATTTGTTGCAACCATAAATTTGAGAAGTTTTTTTCGGATTTTCTTCGAATTTTTTATTTTAATCGTTAATCGAGGTTGGTGCAACACCACTTGATAATTTCTTTTCTTTCCGCACTGCTAATCCAAGACCAAGTCTTGGGACATTTTTTTCTTTTTTTTTCTTTTCCGTAAATCCTAAATGGCCATGGAAGAAGGCTTCAGTACCGCAAGACACCGCTCTTCAGTGGGGAAGATTTCTCCTACTGGAAGAGTAGGATGGAAGTCCACCTGAAAAATCAGGTGGACATGTGGATAATCATCCAGTCCGGACTGGAAATTTCGAAGAATGCTGATGGAGTACAACAATCCTACACTTAATGGGATACCGCCGTCAAAAGAAAAATTGAAGCTAACGCCAAGGCAACTCAAACACTTCAATGCGTCCTAACCAAAGAGGAGCTGAATCGGGTAGGTCCATTCAACAGTGCAAAAGAACTCTGGGTATGCTAATTGAGTTGCACGAAGGAACCTCCGACACCCGGATCAGCAAGAGAGACCTACTACTGAACAAGTTGTACACAACCAAGATGAACGACGGTGAAACAGCAGCGCACGCTAGAATTCAGGAACTGATGAACGACCTTCACACAATCGGTCACAAGGTAGAAACCCATGACTTGATCAGGTATACTCTTAATGCTTTCCAAAGAAACACGTTGTGGGCATCTATGGTAGATGCGTACAAAGTTTCAAGGGACTTGTCTAAAATTAAATTAGATGAACTATTTTCCGAACATGAATTACATGAGCAGACTAACTGCACACAGGACGAGAAAGGCATTGCCTTTATTTCAGGTAAAATTGGAAAGATAACCAAGAAGAAGCCTCAACCTGAGCCCGAGTCTGAGTCAGATTCAGATTCAGAAGACAACGAAGGAGATTGACCCAAGCTGGTTCGGCTTGCCCGGAACTACTACAAGGAATTGAAGAATCAATCCAACAGAAGAAAGGTTAGCCGAAAGAAGGAAGATCCAGCTGAACCAACTAAGAACAAATCAAGTGTGACTTGCTTCGAATGCCACAAAAAGGGACATTTCAAATCGGAATGCCCTAACTTAAAAGAAGCCAAGAAAGCAAGAAGAAAGAAGGCTCTTCATCCAACGTGGGATGAGTCTTCCTCTGAAGAAGAAGAAGAGGCCCCACAATCGAACTTGCTCGCCCTGACTACCTCAGACGAAATCAAGACCGAGTCAGAATCGGAGCCGGATGACGGAAAGCTCACATTTTCAGAGGATGGCGAAATAACTATAAGTGGGGTTTCTATAAATCAATTGTCGGAATTAATTGCCTATCTTTCTCAAGACTTGGCGAAAGCCAAACTCCGAGTCGAATCTCTCTGACAGGAAGTAAAACTCCTGAAAGAGGGAGCTGATTCTGGATCCTTAACTGAGAAGGTTCAAGAAGGAAGCTCTACTCAAGTTGAAAAACTTGAGAAAGAGAACACCTCCTTGAAAACTCAAGTCAAGGACCTCAGAACAGCCTTAGAACGATTCACTTCTGGGTCCAAGGGTCTTGACATGATCCTTGGAAAACAGAAGTCGGTTCTAAATCGATCCAGATTAGGTTATATAACCAAGTCTAGACAAAGAACATACTATGCTGTACTGAACCAGTCCAGACCTAGAATTCAGGCATGGGTTCCTAAACTGTGCCTGAACAAACAAACTGGATCAAATCAGTATTGGATCCTCAAGGACAAGATTCACATCTTGCCGAACCATTATTGTAGCTTTAGTCCAGGGGGAGCCAAATTAAAAATAATATTCATAGTTAGATAAATTTCTATTCTTGTTTTAAATTGCATGATTGCTTGTTTATTTAATTTCTGCAAATTACCATGCTTAGACTTAGGACTGGTTAGTTTAAGGATCGAACCAATTTAACTGAAATTTGAACAACCTAGTATTGGGTGGCGGTGAGATGATAGTACGTTAGGGAAGCCTCTTCTAATAAGGTCAAGTATACTCTACTTGGTCTCTTTAGACTGGTGAAACTAGCCGAAGCTACCGATCCAAGACCCAAACTAGTTAGACCAGAATTTTTTAAAAAATAATTTTGAAAATGAAATTTTATTAAAAGGCTTTGTCATGAAAAGGGTTGATGATCCAATAAGGCTACGGCCAAAGAAGGCCTAGTGCCTCGCCAAGACCTGGAAGCCAATTTTTGAAATTCAAACTCAAATTATACTTTGTCAAATTCGAATCTAACACAAATTTTTAGTTAATTGTAGATTCACACACTTTTTAAAATAAATTCAAAATCAACTATTTTCAAAATTAATTTTAGTTTTTCAAAATAAATCATAATTCTTCAAAATAATACTATCTAATCAAAACCTGTCTCACAAAAACCCATAAGGCAAACGTGATTGACAACTCCAGAAAAAGATGAGATGGTTAGATTTAACTTAATTGAAATTCATACCTGTATTGTTGCTTAAATACAAACATTAAATCCTGTAGTTTAGAATGGAGTTGAACTAGTACTAGTCAGATCATAGTCAATGTAGTTAAATCATGGTCAAAGTAGTCATACCATGGTCGAAATAATTAAACATGGTCAAATGGCCAAACTGGTCAACAAAACAACAAAGTTGTCAATTCCCACCTAACCCGGGCGCTCGTGACACCTCGGGCGCCCCCCTTTTTCACTTCGTTCAAGGCAGAAAACTGCCATGTCTCACTTACTAGGGCGCCCCCAGGACCGGTCAAAAGAAGCAAAGCTACTATCCTTTCTGACCGGGGTGCCCAAGCCATCACGGGCGCCCCCGTCCAGCAGTAGATCACTGCCAAACGCAGTAAACACCTATCCCGGGCGCCCGAGCTAAAATGGCTATATAAGCCACCCGAACCTCCTCATTTTGCCGCACCCAAAACTTCTTTCTTCTCCAACTCTTCTCCCTCCAAGGCGACCTAACACCCCCCGAGTGACTCTCTCAACCTCGACCATGCCTCCCCGAGCGGCTACTCGGTATGATTTTGTTTTACGCATTTAAACTTATTTTTCTTAAATCTTTTCTTTTAAACGCATGCTTCTTATCTTAGAAAATGCCGAGCAAACCAATCAAACCCCGGTACCGAACCTAGCCCCGACCCTAGGTTCCCATCCTTTAAACTTTGCAATAAGTTTGCCAGGACCATATATAAGCCTATCAAAACTAGTTACTTGAATAGACACTTTTTCACTCAATCTTGTCCACTGGCCATGAATGTTATCAATTTTTACCAACTGGACAACCTTGTTTTCCACACTCATCCAATTAACACAACCTTATGTGCAGAATTCTATAACAACATAGTTAGACAGAATGATCTTACATTTGTCACCACCGTTCAAGGGATGCCCTTGACAATCTCACCTTCGTTGCTAAACCAATTTCTTGGACTACGACTCTCTCAGTCCACCTTTTGCTGTTATCCTCCTCGAGATCCTCCTTTTGATGTTCCTTACTCTCACATTGATCTAGACACTCTACACTCCTACTTCTATAGGGATACTAGAAATCCCTTAGCTAGACGATTTCAGTCTGTTGACCTTCAGGTCTAGGACTATGCTCTCTATAGAGTTCTAGTTCGCTGTATTCTACCCTTATCCACTAGGGACGTCGCGACCATGCGACCGTTCCATACCTTCCTTCTATATGTATTGATTCATCATCTTGTTATCGACATTGGACTCCATATGTTTCATACGATTTTATATGCGTCCAGTGATACCACTCAGGGGCGGGTGCGCACCCCTTACTGTCACATCATTACCTCCATTCTTCACAATCACGGTCGTAACATCACCGTTGGAGAGACGACCGCGATGACTGAGTTTGATGAGATAGGTTTTAGGAACTTCTCCCTAGCGGGCATAGAGGTGTCGAATACTGGGGTTTTATCGTGGAGACGCCAGCGAGCCGGACCCTAGATCGACTCAGATGAGGAGGTTGAGGTCGATGTCGGAGATTTGGCGGCCGAGATTCGACAGCAGATAGACGAGCCCCCACCTCCGACGACTGCCGAGACAATAGCTCTACTTCAGTCCGAGATACACAGTCTGAGGGAAGAAGTAGAAGCTAATCATGCAGAGTATATAGATGCTCGCAGAGTCGATCGAGAGACAAGCGATGCAGCCTACGATGAGATGATGGCATTATTTCGATCCTGGTAGCCAGGCTCATCGGATCGTCCCGGTCCCTCCTCCTAGTTTAGATTGGCATTGTACGATTGACTATTTGACTGCCCCTACTCAGTAGGGTTGACTTATATTTGACTTGTATGACTGAGCTGGTTCTCTCTTTTACCAGCTGACTTATGGAGTTGACTATTTGCTTTTCTTGATTAACTGATCTTTATTAGGATTATGCTTGGTAGAATAGGTGTACTTTCCTTCTGTTTTTCTTAATATTTTACTCGATTTAAAATCAGCTTCTAAAATAATTTTAAAATTGCCTTACTAGATTTTCAATATCATTTTACAATTTTTCAACTTAGTTTTTTTGGAAAAACTACATCCTTCAAAACTAGGGCTTTTTCGAAAATGGACGTAGCTTAGGCCCTAACCCTAGAACTGCATGCACCTATAGATCTAGAAGCCAGCATCTCACAAGCACCTTAGGGTACTTTTGATTGATAACCTAGAATGGGTTGAGATGCTTAGGTCTTTGCGTTAATTCATGATGCTTTTAGTGTTGGGACCGGGTGCATGTTGACATGGATACGGGTTCGTAATTTTAAAACTTAATTACATGTAGCGGAAGGTTTAACATAAATAATTTCTCAAATTATTTCAACCACGTATCTAGCATGCAATCTTATATTGTGTAGACATAATCATAAATTAAAATTTTGCAGAAAGTAAACTAATTTACTTAATACCTCGCGTAACTCGAAGTAAGGGAAGAGATCCAACCGTAGCGCCCCTTGGAAGCTCCGCCTCTATTCGCGTCCACGCCGAGTTCTCTTCGGGATGACTTCGCAAAGCCACGAGTTTCGTGCCAACAAGAACTACTAGATTCTCCAAAGGCACGACAAGAATATCAAGAGAGAGAGATGAAAGCTAACCACCAAACGAAGAACGGAATCCGGATTTCGGGAGGAAGGAAGGAGTTGCGTCCGCTTCTTCTTCTTCTTCGGCTTCTTCTTGGTGGAGGTGGCTCACGGCAACCCTAGAGGAGCTCTCTAGGCCCGGCGCCCATTTGAGGAGGGAGAGGGAGAGAAGGAGAGGAAAAGAGGCTAGGCAAGAATCCTTGATCACTTGAATTGATTTCCAAGCCTTGCCTATGCACCTTTATATAGTAACCTCTTTATCGCCAAGTCTTCTTTTTAACGGAATAAATTTTTCATAAGAAATTTATCTTATAAATTTTTCTATGAATTATTCCGTTATGCCAAGTTTTTATTATAACTTAATTTATAATAAAAACAACCATGTCTCCCCTTTTATTATGGAATAAAATTTTATAAGAAATTTAATATATAAATTTTTCTTATCATGGAAAAATCAATTCATAATTGATTTTATAAAATAAAATAAATCAATCCATAGTTCATTTTAATTTCCATAAAAAGAATAAATTTCTTTATATAAATTTTTTTATCCATAATTTTATAAAACAAATCACGCTTGATTTATTTTATAATTTAAACCAAACAATTTGGTTTCCCTTTTTATTGTGGCCGGCCAAACCAAAGAGGGTGGGGACCCTCTTTGGCCGGCCAAACCAAGGCCTCTTCCTCACGAATTAAACTCATTTAATTCGTCCATTAAGTCTTCAAAAGACTTAGCCATTTTAAGCTTCCGATGCGTCTCTGATAAATTTAGATTCGCCTTATCTCTCTTGATCGGAAAATCCAATTTGCAACTCGTTTTAAATCCCTCGGATTACTCGTAGTGCGTGTGACTAAATAGGCTTTCGATTTATGTTGGCCGTTTATAATCAACCAATCATAGAACGATCATGAGTGGCACCTAGTAGTACATCATGATCCCCAATTAATCGAAAGATCAACGGTTGACCTCAGAAATAACTCTGAAACCCTTCAGCAGCTCTAATGAATTGTGCCTCATTCCCTTCACCATCTTATACCCACTTGGTTCAGGACACGGTCTATGTGTGTCAGTCCCCACTAGGCTAGCTACGTCACACCTAGCCCAAGTAATGTCTTTCTCGTCCAACGGATTATAATTACTCTCATGTCTTTTAGAGACTCATACTCTGAACATGTCATGCTCTGGCCAGAGGCTTTGAGTAACAATCCGACGATAGGCCTTGGGTATACATCCCCTCGTAAGGAGTGGTGAATCCTTTGTAGGCTGTTCAAACATCTTCGGGCACTTCGGCTTATACCCAACCATCCTAGGTCAACACCTCCTTGGAGATGCTTGCTTAAGATGTTAAAGTATAAGTCTCCATGACTAAGATGACTTGAACACCGCAAGTCAAAGGAACATCGCACTTAAGCCGCAGTAAGAACTTCACTGACATTTCTATGTGTAGACTACCATGTGATGTTTTACAGCCAGTCACTCCAATGAACTAGTTCCCTTAACTAGCATTCATGTTTATCTCCGGACATCCCAATGTCACCAGCCAGTGAGAATCAGCTAATTAGAGAATAACCCATGCTAGTCTCAACAGAATTGATAGTGTCCTTATTTATCAATTCATCGACTAGGGACAATTTCAATACTTCACAATTGCACATGTAGGGATAATCACTATTTGTGAATTCATCACAAATTCTCTCATGCTGTGAATTGTATTGTGGGCATTCAGTAAATGAGTTTAAGATTGTTAGTGAGAGCCCTAGAGCCAATCATATGATGATTACTTTTTGGACTCATTGTATCATATTCTTGTATATATATTTCTTATATATAAAGGCATTTCTTATGGTTATTGTACTTATGTGTATTGGTGCCAAATAACTTAGTATAATAACGTCCTTGAGTAGAAGGTTCTTATCTATATCAATCGATTAGTTGAATCGATAGTGAGATGATATAGAGAACACTACTCTTAATTATTCCTAGTCAAGTATTAACATTCAAGGACAATGTTAATGCATAGAGACTAGCATGTAGGTCAACATGATGACTTGATCTCACAAGTCATGGATATGAGATATCAAGTTGACACATGGGTATACATTAGAGAATGTATACTGAATGGCCCGCCATGAGAAAGTATCATGGATCGTTATATGAGTGTCATATACTTTCTCATGTGACTATTAGTATGACTATTAGTCCTTAGACCTGAAGTCACCATAGTTCCCTACATAAGGAGTTATGTACTTTGGTTTCGTCAAACGTCACCCGTAACTGGGTGGACTATAAAGGCGATTACTGGGTATGTAACAAATTATGCGGAGGGATGTGAGTGATGTAGATGGGATCTATCCCTCCTATATGACGGGAGAGATATCATAGTCTTGATAGAGTGAGATCACTAAGTGCATGGCCATGCCCAAATAAGGCAATATGAGATATTGAGCTTATTTGATTATAGTGAGTCTACTTGGAGTTCAAGACACATAGATTGATTGGAGGATGACACGGTCTATGCCTCATGAAAGATCAATCTAGATATCGAGGATAGAAGGACATTGTCACATATTGTGATGGTCACAATTATTAGTCACATTGGTGATGTTGGATCTCAACATTCTTGTAACTTGGGTAGCAATGATGTGTTGCTAGATACCGCTCATTGCTTATGTTTCTAAGAGGTTAGAAGCATTGCCAACGTTACAAGAACCTATAGGGTCACACGCAAAGAACAAATAGATGGAGAAAAATTGAAGTCAAGTTTGACTTGGCTAAATATGGAAAGTCCATAAAAGGCAAGTTTGACTTGACCCAAATCCAAATCAAGTTTGACTTGACTTGGTTCCACTTCAAGTTAGACTTGACATGGGAGAAGAAATGGAGTCAAGTTTGACTTGACTAAATATGGAAAGTCCATAAAAGGCAAGTTTGACTTGACCCAAATCCAAATCAAGTTTGACTTGACTTGGTTCCACTTCAAGTTAGACTTGACATGGGAGAAGAAATGGAGTCAAGTTTGACTTGACTAAATATGGAAATTCCATAAAAGGTAAGTTTGACTTGACCAAAAGGCCACCTCACCTTGACTTGACCAAGTGATGACTTGGCTTGGTTTCCCCCCCATTTGAATTTGAATTCAAATTGAAAGGGGGTTAAGGAAGGCCACCTAATGGCCATTAGTGGCCATTATGGCCGGCCACTTAATGGCCATTAAGTGGCCGGCCACCATGGAGAACAAAAGGGTTTTTGTTTCATTTTTCCTCTAAGGGTGTCTTCTCTTCTTCCTCTCCAATTGTTGGAGTTCTTCTTCTTCTTCTCCTCTTGGCCGAATCCTACAAGGTGCTAGCACACCTAAAGGATTTCATCCATCTACTTTTGTTCGCGTGGATACTTCTAGAGGGACGGCACTTGACGTCCTAGAGATTCGACATCCAAAAGGAGCGAACGGGATTAAACGGGGCACGCATCAAAGGTAAAATGTTTATCCCTCTTTAGATCTAGGAGTAGATCGGGTTTTGAAGCATGTAAACGAGCACTCGTAATTTTTGAAATGGCTTTCTTCGCTCGGATCCTTGCTATTGGGGCTTTCGGGGTTTCCGCGACGCGAAAAAGCGGTTTTCGTGGCCCGAAAAACCCTACAGTGGTATCAGAGCCACGAGCGAAGCTTGTGCTCGTTTTGTTTTTATTTTTTTTGTATTAGATACAAAATTTAGATAAATATTTGCTTCTGTAATTTTTCTAAATTTTAGGATTTTTGAGTAATTTTTCTCGTAGAGGCAAAGCGACGAGTGCGAAGCACTTGTAGACTTTGCCACCGAGAAAAACTTCTCCGAAACGGCAAGTTTCGCCCAAATGGTTTTTGGGACAGCGGGTTAAAGGTTGTATAATCGCAAGAAGACACTCGTGAAGGTTATTTCACGAGTAGGGGCGCTGCCCCTAACCCCGCAAGGGGCCTTGTCTCGCGATTACGCCCGAAACCCGCTTACCGGGACCGCCGCGGAGTTGTGACTCGGAAAAATTCTAAAAATCAGTAGAAAAATTATATAAAATTTATAAAATTACATAATTTTGAATTATGTACAGAAGTGTGATGATCATGGCCCAAAACCCTATTTTAATTAGATTAAAATATGTGTGTAATTCATATTACGGCCTGCGTGCCGTTATTTGTGTTGTGGGTGTTGTATTGTGATTGCGACCTGCGTGTCGGTTTTTTTTAATTATTTCTGTTAAAATTAGTTTAAGACTCGAATGTAACTCGAGTAAATTTTGTA
>JAGFNQ010001889.1:77046-98156 GCA_024364735.1 Boesenbergia rotunda | reverse complement strand
AAGTGTGTTTTGAGTTAGGTCAGATTGAATTGATTTGTGATTAGGTTTGGTTTGTTTACCTTGATTACATGATTCACATATTAGGTTTTCATTGTTTTTAATTTTGGGGATACCTTTGATTAGGCCAAGTTGGGTGACTTTTGAGATCGTTCTCAAATTGGTATGACCTAATCTCCTATGCCAGAGGTTCGATTGTTCTAACTAAGTTAACATACATTTGGGTACTAGGGGAAGGTTTATAGTGTATACATTATTTTTCCTAGTGCCCTTAAGTATGATTTCTGAGTCTTGTACATTTCTAATCAGGCCGTCAGAATTGTTGAAAGTGACTATATAACCAGAATCACATAACTGACTTATGCTAAGCAGGTTAAAATTGAAGTTTTCAACCAAAAGAACTTTCTTAATAATAAAGTTAGATTTAAGCTCAATATTACCTGACCCAATTACCTTGAGTGTAGCATTGTTGCCAAATGCTACTGAGCCTAGGTTCTTGAGCTTGAGTTTGGTGAACTTCAATTTATCTCCAGTCATGTGTCTGGAGCAACCGCTATCTAACATTCATTGGTCCAAATCTTTATGTTCCTACACATAAAGAGTTTTATTGATTTGGATCCAATTAGAGTTAGGAATAGCTTTAAATTGATTTTCACTGACTAGTCTGTCTCACCCAAATCTAGGGTTCTCAATCACGTAAGCCTTATAGGTTTCGTGAGACAAGTTTTGATAGAAGAATTTTTGAAAAACATGATTTATTTTGAAAATCTTAATTAATTTTGAAAACATTTCAATTTAATTTTTGAAAGCAGATGTTTGAGTCTATACTTAACTGAAAATTGTGTTAGATTTGAATTTTATAAAAAGTAATTTGAATTTAAAATTCAAAAATTGGCTTCCAGGTCTTGGCGAGGCACTAGGCCTTCTTTGGTCGTAGCCTTATTGGATCATCAACCCTTTTCTTGACAAAGCCGTTTAATGAAGTTTCATTTTCAAAATTAATCTTTGAAAAAGTTCTGGTCTAACTAGTTTGGATTTTGGATCGGTAGCTTCGGCTAGTTTCACCAGTCTAAAGAGACCAAGTGAACTTGATCTTATTAGAATTGGTTTCCCTAACGTACTATCATCTCACCTCCACCTAATACTATGTTGTCAAGTTTCAGTTAAGTTTGTTCAGTCCTTAAACTAACCTAAGTCTAAGCATGGTAAATTGCAGAAATTTTAAATAAACAATCAATCAAACAAATTGCAAGAATTAAATTTTATTTAACAATAAAAATAGTTTTTAATTTGGCCCCCCTGGACTATAGCCACGATAATGATTAGGCAAGATGTGAATCTTGTCCTTGGGGATCCAATACTGATTCGATCCAGTTGGTTTGTTTAGGCATAGTTTTGGTACCCATGCCTTAACTTTACCTCTAGACTGATTCAGTACAGCAAAGTAAGATCTTTGTCGGGATTTGGTTCTATAGCCAAGTCCGGATCGATTTAGAACGGACTTCTGTTTTCCAAGAATCATGTCAAGACCCTTGGAACCAGAAGTGAATCGTTCTAAGGCCGCTCTAAGATCCTTAACCTGAGTTTTCAGGGAGGAGTTCTCTTTCTCAAGTTTTTCAACTTGAGTAGGAGTTCCTTCTTGAACTTTCTCGGCTAAGGATTTAGAGTCAGCTCCCTCTTTCAGGAGTTTTACTTCCTGTCGGAGGGATTCGACTCGGAGTTTGGCTTTCGCCAAATCTTGAGAGAGATAAGAAATAAGTTCACTTAATTGACTTTTATTGAAACCGCTTACCTTGATTTCGCCGTCTTCTGAAAAGGTTAGTCTGCCGTCATCTTTTTTTGACTCTGACTCGGTCTCGACTTCTTCTGAAGCGGTCAGCGCTAGTAGGTTTGATTGGGGTTCTTCTTCTTCTTCTTCTGATGAGGATTCGTCCCAGGTTGCTTGGAGTGCTTTCTTTCTTCTTGTCTTTTTGTTCTCGTTTAGGTTTGGACACTCCGTCTTGTAGTGACCCTTCTTCTTGCACTCGTAGCAGGTTACGTTGGGCTTGTTTTTGTTGCTCGCGGGTTCAGCTGGTTCGTCCTTTCTTCGGCTTGTCCTCCGTGTGTTGGCTTGGTTTTTTAATTTTTTATAGTAGCTTCGGGTCAGTCGGACCAGCTCAGATTGATCTCCTTCTTCGTCTTCTGCGTCTGAGTCTGAGTTAGACTCGGATTCAGGTTGCGGTTTCTTCTTTGTCGATCTTCCAATTTTTCCTGCAACAAAGGCAATTCCTTTCTCGGCCATATTGCAGTTAGTCTGTTCATAAAGTTCTAACTCAGAAAACAATTCATCTAATTTAATTTTAGAGAGATCCCTTGAAACCTTGTATGCATCTACCATAGATGCCCACAAATTATTTCTAGGGAAAGTATTTAGGGCATACCTTATTAGGTCACGGTTTTCGACCTTGTGACCTATAGTGTGAAGACCGTTCATCAATTCTTGTATGCATGCGTGGAGTTGGGCTGCTGTTTCGTTGTCGGCCATTTTGATGGTGTAGAGTTTGTTTAGGAGCAGGTCTCTCTTACTGATCCTGGTGTCTGATGTTCCTTCGTGCAGCTCGATCAATTTTGCCCACAGCTCCTTGGCACTGTTGAAGGGGCCCACTCGGTTTAGCTCTTCTTTTGTTAACCCGCATTGTAGGGTCTGAGTCGCCTTTGTGTCGGCTTCTATTTTTCGCGTCAGAGCGGTGTCCCATTCTGAGTAGCTTTGAGGTACTCCTTCAGCGTTCTTGGGAATCTCCAGTCCGGACTGGATGATGATCCACATGTCCACCTGAGTTTTCAGGTGGACCTCCATTCGACTTTTCCAGTATGAAAAGTCTTCTCCACTGAAAAGTGGAGGTCTGGCGGTGCTAAATCCCTCTTGCATGGTCATTTAATCTGAAACAGAAAACTAACAAAAAAAAATTTCCAAGACTAGGTCTTGGATTAGTAGTGCGGGATGAATAAAATGAAATAGCGAGGGGTGTTGCACCAACCTCGATTAACGGGGGAAAAAAAGAAAATTTGAACGAAATATTTAAAGAAAATTCGAACGAGAAAAAAAATAAAAATCCGAAATTTTTTTTTCAAACTGGTGGTTGCACCAAGTTTGAACTTCCCCGCTCTGATACCACTTATTGGATCGAGAGAACCGATAGAGGGGGGGTGAATATCGGAAATCGTTTTTCGGAAAAACTTTGAGCAATTACGCAGCGGAAATTAAGAAAATAAAATCACACAGAGACACGATCGATTTTACTTGGTTCGGAGCCTGGGTCGACTCCTACTCCAAGGCCCACGGTCGTTGACCGTTTACTTTGGGCAATTCTATATAAAGCGCAATAATAGTTTACAAGAATTGATTTACAACTTCAGCACAGTAAACTAAATAATTACAAATAATAAACTCTTCTTTTACCGACGTCCTGAGTAGATTGTCTTTTTCGGGGCAGCGGGACGTCGTCGGCTCGAGTTGGGAAGTTTCTGGAGCGAGGCGCGAAGGCAGAAGAGCGTGGAAGCGTTGATTGAAGTGATTGTCGAAGCTTGGGGTCGAGGGCCCTTTATATAGGGCCTGGGGGCGCCCAGGACGTCGGGGGCGCCCCCCCACGTGGCAGTTGATCCGTCAATTTCTCGGTCAGCATCTGATCCCTTTACCTTCGGGATTAGTTTTGACTGGGGCGCCCGCATTGACCAGGTCAAAGTTTTACCCTTCGTTTCGCTGGCTTCTGGTTCGTAGGCTTGCACATGGGGGCGCCCGGGATGCTGGGGGCGCCCGGGAGCAGCGGGGGTGCCCGGGAGCACGGGGGCGCCCCACCCAGCAGCTGTTCGAAGCCTTTTTTACTTGCCTTGTTTTGTATGCACCTTGGGGGCGCCCGGGACCTTCCAAGCGCCCTACTCAGCCATTCCCTCACTCCTTTGAGGCTATCTGAGCTGCAGACACTCGTTCCTTTGGTCCTACATCTAGGGTTAGTCCAAAACACAATAAAACAATAGATTATTAGTTTATACAGCCTTAGCTGTCTTGGTTCTGACTTTGGGTCTCCAAAATGGAACCCTAGGTCGAACCGACGCCTACTGTTCCCTCGACGGGGAACGCGTCCTCACCTACTCCTCTCGGGAGAGTGTACCTGATGCCAACCGTTCCACTGATTGGACTTTTGCCTGACGGTCCTTTGCCAGGTCTTGGATGCCGAGCTGTCCTTCGCCCGGTGCCTAGCATTCCTTCGCTAGGGCTTTTCGCTCTGGCATTCCTTCGCCAGTGCCTAGCAGTCCTTCGCTAGGGCTTTTCATTCTGGCATTCCTTCGCCAGCTAGGGCTTTTTATTCTGGCATTCCTTCGCCAGCGCCTAGTAGTCCTTCGCTAGGGCTTTTTACTCTGAAAACTCAAGTGACATGTTAGATAACAAGTAAGACTTAACTTTTGAACCCTGTTGTCATTATCAAAACACAGGTTTGACTTTGGTGCTTTCTGCACCAACAAAAAATGTAAGTAAATCATACTTATTTATGATCGACTGAACAATACGCAGGGAAGGATGACCAAGTCGAGCATACTAGGCTAATTTATTTATGTGTTCACCAATACAAGCTTTGATTGAAGAATTTTGAAGATAATAGAGGTCATTTTTTATTTCTCCAAGAAACATAGTAGTATTTGTTTCTCTATCTTTTATAAGATAATGATTATAATGAAATTCAAAAAAAACATTGTTATCAAGGTAAAACTGACGTACAGAGAGTAAATTTTTAGTAATGGATGGAACATAAAAGATGTTGTGCATGTGAAAAGTATGATTGGACAAATGAATGTATGTGTTCTCAAGATTAGTAATATGCAAACCTGAGTCATCACCTACTTGTACCATATCCGAACTGTTGGATCGAGTAAACACGATAAAGTGGGGGTGAATATCGTGAAAACATTTCGCATTGAAAAGAGAAAGTACGCAGCGGAATTTAAACAAAACACACACACAGAACTCAAGTAGTTTTACTTGGTTCGGAGTCGCGGCCGGCTCCTACTCCAAGGCCCACGGTCCTTGACCATTTATTGCGGGCAATTCTATATGTGCGCAAATGTTTACAGAAAAGATGTTACATTTGTAGTGCAGTAAATAAAAATAGACTCTTCGTTACCGATGCCCGGTGTGGATTGCACTTCGGAGTAGAGGGTCATCGTCGGCGCTAGAATGTCGAGAACGTAGTTTGTCGGAGTAGAGCGCTAGAACGAAGAGCTTGGAGGCGTTGGAAAAAGTGATGTCGAAGCCTTAGGAGTCGAGCCCCTTTTATACTGCTCCTGGGGGCGCCTGACACGTGCCTTCGGATCCGAGAAATCTCATCCGCAGCTCGGTTATCGCTTATCCCTCCAGAATCGGCCTCGGAGCTGACGGGGGCGCCCCAGTTGACTTGGTCTACTGGCTTCGTGGCTGAGTTTACTTCGATCATAATTTGGCTTGGACCCTGGGCGCCCGGGACCTTTAGGGTGCCCGGGACCATCAGGGCGCTTGGCCCAGTAAGCTTTCGAAGCGATTCGTGCTTCCTTGTTTTTGCCTTGACCTTGGGGGCGCCCGGGACCTCCAGGGCGCCCTGCCCAGCTGTCTGCCCCTCTCCTTTGGGGCGTTCTAAGCTGCAGAAACACATTTCTTCAGTCATGCATTCAAGGTTAGCTCCAAAACAACAAGGCAAGAATATTAGTTGATTTTTACAGTCGTAGTTGTCTTGGTTCTGACTTCGGGTCTCCCAAATGGAACCCTAGGTCGAACCGACACCTACTGTTCCCTCGACGGGGAACGCGTCCTCACCTACTCCTCTCAGGAGAGTTTACTTTTTGCTAATCGGCTCCTCCGGTTGGACTTTTGCCCAGTAGTCCTTCGCCAGGCGCCTAGCAATCCTTCGCCAGGTCTTCGATTCCTAGCAGTCCTTCGCCAGGTGTCTAGCAACCCTTCGTCAGGTCTTTGATTCCTAGCAGTCCTTCGCCAGGTGCCTAGCAGCCCTTCGCCAGGACTTCGATTCCTGGCAGTCCTTTACCAGGTGCCTAGCAATCCTTCGCCAGGTCTTCAACTCCTAGCCGCCCTTCTCTAGGTGCCTAGTAGTCCTTCGCCAGGTCTTCAACTCCTAGCAGCCCTTCGCTAGGTGCCTAGCAGTCGTTCGCCAGGTCTTCAACGCCTAGCAGCCCTTCGCTATGACTTCTTTCTGCACACTCAGTGAACACATTAGACCAACAATAATACTTAACTTTGAATCCTTTGCCAATATCAAAACAAGGTTCGATATGGTACTTCCTGCACCAACACGAATTAGTATATGGTAGTACTTATGTAAAGATATTGTAGTCTGATGTGACATGATGAGTTGCTCCATTGTTAATATATCATTCAATAGATAAAAATTTTGAAGGTTTGCTATGACTAGACACAGATGAGAGAACTTTAGGATGGGCTTGTGAAGTCGTTGCGTGTCTTAAAGATCTCTTTAAAGCTGAAGGAGCACCGATGAAGGTTCTGTCGAGTCTTTTAGGACATTGAATACCAGTATGTTCAATTTTGAAAAAAATTTGACATCTTCTTAAAGTTGAAGGACCACCGATGAAGGTTCTATCGAGTCTTTTAGGACATGGAATACTACTATGTCCAATTTGGAGACAAATTTGACATCTCTGAATATTCGACATAAAAAAAATAACAACAAAGAACCAAAAGTTGTTGTAGCTTGGGCAAAAAGGCACAAGCTACAATAGAGGAAACATAGAGGTTATTCCTCTTCTCCCCTACTATCCCGTCGTGAGTGGGATAGAAACGAGGAAGGAGGATGACGAGCAAAAATAGAGGAGGAAGAGACAAAGCACTTTAAAAGTTGCTAGCACTTTTTTTTCAAATAAAAATAAAATTAAAAACAGTAACATCAAGCGTCACATGAAGAAGAAGAAAGACGTCGTATAAGAAGAAGCAGCGCATAAGGTAAAAAGAGTTATCGCTCTGATACGATATTAGAATAAGAGAAGTAGAGAGAGAAGAGAAGAGGTAACAAAATAACTTTCTTAATTAATTAAAAAAAACTTGTTCATGAGATATCCAATTTATAGAGGCCTTAGGATGCTTAGTCAAATGAAAAATTAATAAAGAAATTGTTAATTAACAGATTCGTGAAGAAACTGTCAATTAACAGATTAATAAAGAAAATATCTAATAATATTTAACGTGATAAATAATTTATTCTTTTTTAAAGAGTATATTGGACAAGATGATTAACGTCAATCCTTATATTCATGCTAACTGTTCTGGAAGGAATCAACGTCGACAACCAGTCACTAGAGTTAAGCCCACGAGGATGATGACGAGAGAGGTAGAGCTCCCACCCTGCGAGATTAACATGAGCGTTAAGGGGAACACGTCAGAGGTTGACGGCGGAGCCCACTCCGACGCTTAAGTCAGTGCCTGAGTCTCCTAGATGGAATGAAACAAGGAGAAAATGTAAGTCAGAATGAGTGTAACCCCCTTACCTGGGGGGTTGGAGTACGTACCATTTATACATGAGGTGGCAGTCACTCGTGCCCCCATGTTCTTCTCCACGTCACCTCAATTGTTGGTTACTGGATAATCTTGGTAACGGTCCTCGCAACCATTAAATCTGGGTTGTTATGATAATTAAGGCTTTGATGGCTACATATTATGGGTCATGATTATCCCGTAGTTATTAGTGATGATTATCACCAGATCCGAAGAAAGGGGACAGTTACTTGAGGTCGGGTTACCGGATATGGTGATCCTTGGGCTCCACTACCTCAAGGTGATCTCGGGGTCCTTTGGCCCGGGGGGATCCCGGGTGCTCGCCTTCTCAAGGTGATCTCGGGGCCCGTATCTCCTGAGGTGATCTCGTGCGTGTGTCCTCCTAGAGCGATCTTCAAGAGTATGTCTGCCCGAGAAGGTCTCAGGAATCTACATTCCTGAGGGGGTCTCGGGAGTCAAGGAAAGGGAATCGTCCAACCTCGGTAGATCTTGCCACATAGCTTCTTCAGTCCACGTGTCAGCCATGGGGTGTTCCACCCCATCACAAGTCCCTCCCTTCATGTCTAATCGAAGGAAGTGTAGCTGACTGATTAGACTAGTGTTGTGACGAAGAAGCTATGTTATGGTGTGTCCATATATCTTTTACTTCTTCATTGGCGACCTACCAGGTCCGAAGAATCAGAACATGCATCCCTGGACCCCAGGCAGCTCCTCGAATCCATCCAACATCTCTACGAGTTTCGAGGCAATGCTATGACAGCTGTCCATGGCCCTTTAAAAGCGTATGTGGTCTCTTAATGGTGACAAGGTTGCCTAACGAATGTAGCCTCGCCACGTGCTCTGTCATTCTCTGCGTGGTGATCTCTTACTGATACGCGCCGCGGGGCCATACAAAGCGACGACCACAAAGGATTTCCAGGACACATAGGAAAATGATCGTATCATACAAAGCGACGACCACAAAGGATTTTCCAAATTTTTTTTGAAAGTGATCGTATCATATTTTCATAAAATAACCGATGATAGTATTAACAAAAATATTCCTTATGTTTTCAAAAGGATTTTAAAAATACAGTGCATGAAAACATATTATTTTGAAATGTTTAATAATTCTTTCAATTTGACCTCCCCCTAAACTTGACCCAATCCTAGGAAGCTTGTTGGCCACAAGTACTCTTCCTCTGAGTCTTTAGTGTTTGGTTTTAGCCAAAAAGAATTATCTAATAATTTCAAAAATAATTACAAAGAAAATTTTGAAAAAAATACTTGTCAGAAATAATTTCTTTTTGATTTAGACTCCTCCTAAATTTGACACATCCTCGGAGTCCTTGTAGATTATTAAGTAGACCTCCTCTGTATCTTTAGGGTTTACCAAAATTAAAAGAATAACTTTGAATGACAGTATGGTAATTTTCCAGAAAATAATTTTAGAAAATTCAATTTGGAATGAAGATTATTTTTAAAGCATAAGCTTTTTCGAAAACATACATCATAGTGATTTAAAGCACCATTTTCGAAAAGCATTTTGAAATGATAATGATGTTTTTAAAGTATAATTTTCGAAAAACATTTTGAAATGATAATGATGTTTTTAAAGTATAATTTTAGAAAAAACGCAAGAAAACTCCCCCTGACACCAACATCGTTTGACTCTATCTATGTGCCTTAAGAGACTTTAGTGTTGACCTAAGAGGCTTGTGTCTAATTGTGTAGGTCAAGTAATTTTTGAAAAGATATACCTTTGAAAAATGTATAATATGTATAACCAATCAGACAAGCATGAAATCCATAAAAACATTATTATGTTAAAACACTATTTTGAAAATAGATTTTAGAAAAATATTCTAAGGCTTTTAGAAAATAATTTTGAAAAATATTTTCAATTTATTAGTCCTTAACATCTCACCCATTCTAGATGTCTCAATACAAGCAAACATGATTGCCTTATGGATGTATTGTGAGATGCTAGAATAATTTTTCTTAATTTTTGTTAAATCTAAGATATAATCGAAACTTGTGTTAGATTCAAATTTATCAAATAGTAAAGTGAATTTGCTTTTCGGTAATCGGCTTCCAGGTATTGGCGAGGCACAGAGGCCTTCTTTGGTCGTAGCCTTATTGGAGCAACAACTCTTTCCTTGACAAAGCTTTTTATCGAAAATTCATTTTCAAATTACTTCTTGAAAAATTTTGGTCTAACTAGCTTAGGTTTTGGATCGGTAGCTTCGGCTAGTTCCACCAAACAGCTTCCCTAACGTACTATCATCTCATCTCCACCTAATACTAGGTTGTTCAAGTTTCAATTATTCTTTTTCCTATAACCGTTCTAAATCATGTATAAAATTAAACATGAATGACATGACATAAATTTTAAAGAAATAGCAGATGCATGCCCATGACATTAATGCATGATTCAAATAAGTCAAAATATTTAATTAAGTTTCTAAAGATGTATCAAAGTCTCAATTTGATACATGCCGTGTGAACCCGCGAATATGCCAACCCACTTTGACATATTTAATTTTATTAAATTGATTGTTGTGGTTTGGGTAAGATTTTATTTAGTTCGAGTTTAAGTTATTAAGATTTAATTAGAGATTAAAATTAAGAATTAATTTTATTAAGTTAATTAAGAATTAATTGAATTTAAGTTGAATTAATCAAGATTTAATTAAATTGATTAAGAAGTAATTGATATTGAAATAATTAAAGATTAATTAATGTTGAAATAATTAAAGATTAATTAAGGTTGAAATAATTAAAGATTAATTCAGGTTGAAATAATTAAAGATTAACTAAGGTTGGAATAATTAAGATTGAAATGATTAATTACTAGTTGTGGGTTTAATTTCACCATTTTTATTATTTCGAAAACTTTTGACTCATCTACTATTTCTGCTTTCTTCAATTTGTCAAATTTTTCTAACAATTTTGATTTGTTTGACTTTTTATGAACTTGATTAACTATAGCCTTGATCTTAGAAAGTTCATTTTCCTCCTCATCCTCAAAATCACATCCTTCAATATCCTCAAAGTAGGTGGAGTAATTTGGGTCACTAGTTAATGTTTTGTAATAATCTTCAATATTATCTAAAAATTTGATAATTAAATTATCATCTAAAAGAATTTAAGTTTCAATATCCTCAAAGTTATCCTCAGCATTATCTTTAATAGCCTCAAGAATATCCTCAGAAATATCTTCAATATTTTCAGGATTAATCTCACAATTTTCAGAGTCATCAGTAAGATTTTCAAATTTGAATTCAGAATTATCCTTAAGATTTTCAAATTTGAATTTAGAATTATCCCTAAGATTTTCAAATTTGAATTCAGAATTATCCTTAAGATTTTTAAATTTGAATTCAGAATTATCCTAAAGATTTTTAAATTTAATTTCGGGATTAATTTCAGAATTAATTTTATCAGAATTAATTTTAAGAATTATTGAATTAACATTAAGGATTAAGCAGTTGATTTCTGATATTTTAACAATATCTACATTTTCTAATTGGGCATGCAAAATATTAATTTGACTATGCAATAGATTTAATTTTTCAGAAAGATTGTCTAACTTATCATAGGATAGTGTAGGAATTTGAAAATTTTTAGGAATGTAAATCTTCCGTACCTTGGCCGGACACTTATTTTTGTAATGCCTGTACTTTTCACATTTGAAGCATTTGATGTGGTCCTTGTTCCTCCGGACTCCTGGTGCTGGAATTTCATTTGCTTCCGGTGGTGAAGTTCGATTCTTATGAGTATGATACTGATTTTTATAGTGTCTTCTCTCCCTGCACATGAAACACGTAATATGAAATTTAAAAATAGACATTTAAAATAAAATATACCTGATTCACCCCTGGGCTCCCCCTCAACTCCTGGTGTCATTGCTCCGTCGGCGGTTAGTCCGGTGAAGAGCGGTCTGGTCTGATACCAATTGTAGGACCGGTTCCGTCGATAGAGGGGGGTGAATATCAACCGAAAATAACTTTTGCGGAAACCCGTAAACATTCGTTCGTTCTGGACAGAGAGTTAATAGCACAACGGAAAACAAAAAGAACGAACAAACACAGAAATGCACACGGGATTTACTTGGTTCCCGACCCCCAGGGTTAGTACATCCAAGGCCTAAGTACGGGAATGCCCGTCCACTAATGGTCTCCTTTCCGGACTTTCCGGAGGCGGAGAAACCCGTCTTATAGTGCACAAATTACAATCACAAAGAATAAAAATAAATTTTAAATTCAAACCGAAATAGAAACGTCGAATGCCCGGCCGATCTGGACCTCCGAAGTGCCGCACACTTCCTCCTGAAGCTCCTTGGTCGCAGGGCTTCATCTCTAGCGCTTTTCTTTAGCTCAGAATGCTCAGAATGATTTCCAAAGTTATGTTCTGAGCCTTGTGGATGAAGCCCCTTTTATAGTCTTCATTAGGGCGCCTGTAGACAATATCTACATTTTCTAATTGGGCATGCAAAATATTAATTTGACTATGCAATAGATTTAATTTTTTAGAAAGATTGTCTAACTTATCATAGGACAGTGTAGGAATTTGAAAATTTTTAGGAATGTAAATCTTCCGTACCTTGGCCGGACACTTATTTTTGTAATGCCCGTACTTTTCACATTTGAAGCATTTGATGTGGTCCTTCTTCCTCCGGACTCCTGGTGCTGGAATTTCCTTTGCTTCCGGTGGTGAAGTTCGAATCTTATGAGTAGGATACTGATTTTTATAGTGTCCTCTCTCCCTGCACTTGAAACACGTAATATGAAATTTAAAAACAGATATTTAAAATAAAATATACCTGATTCACCCCTGGGCTCCACCTCAACTCCTGGCGTCATTGCTCCATCGGCGGATAGTCCGGTGAAGGGCGGTTAGTCCGGTGCCGTCGATAGAGGGGGGTGAATATCAACCGAAAATAACTTTTGCGGAAACTCGTAAACTTTCGTTCGCTCTGGACAAAGAGTTAATAGCACAGGGGATAAATGGCTTGAAGACAAGAAGTCGGAAATGGATTCCATGCACAAAAATCAAGTATGGGACTTGGTTAACCCACCTGAAGGGATTAAGCCCATAGGGTGCATGTGAGCTTTCAAGAAGAAAACTGACATGGAAGGTAATGTTGTTACCTTTAAGGCTAGATTAGTGGCAAAAGGATATCGTCAGAAACAAGGAATTGATTATGACGAAACCTATTCGCCAGTAGCTATGCTTAAATCCATTCGGATGCTCCTAGCCATAGCAGCTCATTATGATTATGAGATATGGCAAATGGATGTGAAAATAGCTTTCCTTAATGGAAACCTGCTTGAGGATGTATACATGATACAACCTGAAGGTTTCACATCGGTTGATAAAACCAAAGTATGCAAGCTTCGACGATCCATATATGGACTAAAGCAAGCATCCAGGAGTTGGAACATCCGTTTTGATGAGACAATCAAAGAGTTTGATTTCTCACAAAATCCTGACGAACCTTGTGTGTACAAGAAGGTTAGTGGGAGTGCAGTCGTATTCCTAATGTTATATGTCGATGACATATTACTTATAGGAAACGATATATCAGTCTTACAGTCAGTTAAAATTTGGTTGTCCAAAACTTTCTCCATGAAAGACCTGGGAGAAGCAACCTATATCCTTGGGATTAGAATCTATAGAGATAGATCAAAACGATTGCTTGGTCTTTCGCAGTCTACATATATAGACCAAGTGCTAAAAGGGTTTAGCATGTCGGAATCCAAGAAAGGTTACCTTCCCATCAGGCATGGGATTAACCTTTCGAAGTCTATGTGTTCGCGCACAGAAAACGAGAGGATTTGCATGAATAAGATTCCTTATGCATCCGCGATAGGATCTATCATGTATACTATGTTATGTATTAGGCCCAATGTATCGTATGCTCTGAGTGTCACAAGCAGATACCTGTCTGATCCAGGAATGGATCATTGGGCGACTGTCAAGACAATCCTCAAGTACTTAAGAAGAACTAAGGATGTGTTCCTAACACTACAAGAAAAAAGACCTATTGTGACATTTATTTTATGACACTTAATAGTAAATGTCATTATAAATTAATTATAATGACACTTATTAAAATAGATTAATTTTATAAAAAAAAGTATCTTATTAAACCCTTTATCATGACATATTTTATAAATGTCCTTATAAATTTAAATATTTTCTGATTAAAACAGATTATTTATTTTGTTTTAAATTTATTTATTAATCTGTTACTATTAAACAGATTAATAGTAACCCTAGTCTTATTATTTAAACAGATTATTTTGTTTTAATATTTTCGTATTAAAACAGATTATAAACTTTTCTCGTGCCCTAGCCTCTCTGCCTTCACCCGCCGACTTCTCCTTTTCTTCTCTTCTTCCTCCTCCGCCGCAACTCACCGGCGGCTTCCCTTTCGTTCCCCTCTTCGAGCACGAGGAGCAAGCCACGGGAGCACCGTCTCCGAGCTGAGCTTGCACGCGTAGCGATCACCACGACGATACCACACGAATTTGCAGGCCACACCCTCCTTGCGATTTCCCCTGTGAGTCACGTCGGCATCATCGTCTTTTAATCGCCGACGCCGCAACCTCTGTCTTGCGGACCGCTTCTTCATCGCCGCCCCTCCACTTCAAGTGTGATCAGTCGCTAGCACCCCCACCAACTCATCTTCTTCGGCTCCGAGTGGGGTTGTATCCTGGGCGACTGAATTGGTGGATTGGAGCAAAACTGATCACAGGATCTGGGCAAGGAGCGCTTCAAGCGGGTGATTGAGGTAAGACTTTGATTTTTGGTTCTGTGGTCGAATTCGGGATTGGAGTGCTTATTGTAGATAGTTTTTTATTGGAGTTTGAGTTGTAGATTAGAGTTTTGGGTCGGTGTTCCTGCTGTGTGTGTTGTCTGTGAAACCTTGCCGCATGGTACAATTGGGGGATTAGTGTTTGATCAGGGGTAGGACTTGTGGTTGATCCTGGATGGATTTGTGTGGGAAATTGATATTGGCTTGTTTCATTTCAGGTTTTGTTCACTTCCATCATAACAATGCAACCTGCCGTGTGCATCTGCCATTGTGCATAGGTTTTGCACAGGTTTTGCACAAGTTTTACACAGGTTTTGCACAGGTTTACACAGGTTTAACATGCTTTTTGTAGTATAATTGTTCCTTGTTTTAGTTCCTTCACTGAAACATGTTTTTTGTAGTATAATTGTGAATGATTCTGGGTTTCAAAAAGAAACATGCCCTTCTTTTTGCTGCTCTGGGTTTCTTTCTTGTGAATGATTCTGGCTCCAGTGAGAAGGTATCTTACTATCATATTGATTGTTCACTCGTTTGTAGGCCACAATGAAAGGTGAAAAACAATTGCAAATTTCCTGTAATGTGGGAAACAAGCAAACTAAGTTTATCGTAGCTGAAGTAGATAGTAACTCTTGGGTGTTATAATCATTAAACCACTTGTTGTGTTGTTCCTTCTATTTTAACTAGCTAGTATTTTAGTATTTCTAATTTTTTTTTGGAATTAGATCTTTTACTATGTTTGTTGATTAACTCAGTTCATGTCCTTGATTTCAGCATATTGTGCAATTGCTTCATTATACAAACTATGTTCTGTGGTGGGTGGCACTAGGTGTGGCATCATCGATCGACTTGGTAGGTAGATATGGAATTTGAGGCTCCTCTAAACTCAGTTTCAAGCCTGTTTAGTAACTTGCTCTGAAAAAAATCTGCAAATAACTTTCTTATAAGAAACATAATAATCATCGGTTCACTATAGCTTTATTTGGCTTCCTTTCCATATAGATCATGCTGAGGAAAGCTTTACTTGTGTAATTTGCCGCTGATAGGCTCCTTAGGATTTAGGAATTCCAATGAGCCAAATTTACTTCAACCTCCAGCTCATGCAAATACTTTTTTGTTCTTTTTGTTCTGTTATGTTTGATCCATTAGTTCTTGTTTGAAAGATGGATCCATTCCATAGATTCTGAACAACATTGTGTTTTGATAGGATCTGGTTTGCACACATTTGTGCTGTATTTAGGTCCCCATATTGCTTTTTTCACTATCAAGGCCATGAAGTGTGGCCGAGTGGATCTCAAAACTGCCTCATATGATACCATACAGTTAAAAAGAAGACCTTCATGGCTTGAAAAAAGGTGTTCTGAGTTTGGACCAGCAGTGTATCATGCCTTACCTGGCAGTTTAGTTAGGATTCCAATCCGCAGTATTCTTCCTCAGGTTCAGCTGGAGGCGATTCTTTGGCGTTTGGGTACTGCCCTTGGGGAGCTTCCACCGTATTTCATCTCAAGAGCAGGTAAGTTTTTCCACTTCTTTACCATAAATCACAATCTAGGTTCCTATGACAGTTTGACTTAACTCTTCGTTGGTTTCTATTGAAATTTTTATCTGTATTTCGTCTACATTCCCGCACACGCATGCTTTTCTTGTATTGTCGTTGAAGGTGTTTCATCTGACTATTAGGCTATTTTTCGGATTATGCTCTGATGAAGTTGGTAGTATTAATGGAGGAATCTTCATTAGTTTATTCATGAATGCCTTATTCTAAATAGTTTTCCTTTTTCACCAACAATATTTCCCTATAATTGATGTCATTCTGCCTCTTGAAACACATTGGTCTTGTTTCCATTTTTAATTACAATTGTGATAGGCTTTATGCTTTCTGTGAATGCATGTTAGCTTTAGTCATTTTTTGCGAAAACAAGGATCTAGTGTGGAAGTCGTCACTTCTTAGCATAGTTATCAGAATCATACGATTTAGAATTCAAAACATTATATTGTTTCTAATCAAACAAACAAAATAAAAAGCCTATTGTTTCTAAACATTATATTGTTTCGAATCAGTGTCCTTAAAATCTCCATTATTTTTGCATTTTCATGTAGATTGGATCTTCTGTCTTGATAAAAAGCCTATTTGATTTGACAAAAATAGAGTTCAGAAAATCTTACTCCTGCAACAGATAGACTACCCATCAATTTGTAACAGAATAGTTCTCCCGTACAAAGCATAAAGAATCAAGCAACAGGGACATGGGAAAAAGTTAGACATACCCAAACTGAAGAAAACATAAACTTGCTAAAGGCAATGAGCTTTTTTATTCTTGTTTGCAAATGAAGTGGACTCAAGCCAGATAGATGTTGTGCCACGAGCCTTCATTTATAAGCCATAAACCATATATATCAGTTTAATTGCATTCATTCATGCCTAGCTTTTTTTTTCATGGTCATGTGCATCTATCAGTACTGTCGAGATTTGTTTGTTTTAATTTTATTTCATTTACACAAATTAATATATGTTTTTTTTTGTAGGTGACAAGAATATTGGATTTTGTTCAAGATGTGATGGTTGAAGATTGAAGATGTAGTAAAGTTTGGAAGTTTAGTTATGTTTTACTTTAGGAGAGACTTAATTTTTTGCTAGTTCTTAAACTAAATACATTGAGTACAATTGTGATTGTGATTAGTGCATATATATTTTTTGAGGCGACCAATTTGACAGTCTTGTAAAAAATTTGGCAATTATTGATTAGCAGTTTGATTTCAATTTAAAATTTTTATTTGTGTTTATGTTAATTAGTTATATGCGTAAATATTTATATCATTAAAATATTAAAAATGAGTGAGATATTTATTAATATATGATATTTTTTATGTCATAATAAACACCAAATCATGTAGATAAAAATCTCATTGTAAAATTCATATGAAGACATTTCAAAATGCCATAATAAATAACTATTAATGATAATTTTAAATGTCATTATAAACTAATATAACAAACATTTATATGTGTCACTATAAATGACATAACAAGGCATTTTAAATTAACTTTATAAACTATCATTAGTGACATTTTTTATTATGACTATAAATAAAATTCAAGACACTTATAATTGTCTTGATAAATAATTTTAAAGGACATATAAATTTGTCATCATTACTATAATAAAACAACACATATAAATGTCATTACAAATCTTATAGTGACACTATTTTTTGTCACTATAACAATTATTCATGCTATTAGTATGTCACTAATTTTATTTTATAGTGACATTAAGAATTGTCATAAGTGATAAGACTTTAGACGACATTACTATAGAGGACATTTTAATTTAATGTCACTATATCAAAAATGTCAGTATAAGTAATATATGATGACACTTTTCAATGTCATTAAAAGCATTTTTTCTTGTAGTGTAATATATGGAGAAGGTGGTATGGTAATACGTGGGTATACAGATGCCAGTTTCCAGACAGATAAGGATGACTCCAAATCTCAGTTAGGATACGTATTTATTTTGAATGGAGGCGCAATAAGTTGGAAGAGTTCCAAGCAAGACACCGTAGCGGATTCTACCACGGAAGCGGAATACTTTGCAGCTTTGGAAGCAGCAAAGGAAGCCGTCTGGATCAAGAAGTTTGTCTCAGACCTTGGTGTGGTTCCAACCATTGATGAAGCAATACCGATTAGTGTTCAAGTCATCTTGGTCATGGAGACTTATACTTTGACATCTTAAGCAAGCATCTCCAAGGAGGTGTGGACCCAGGATGTTTGGGTATAAGCCGATGTGCCCGAAGATGTTTGAACAGCAAACAAAGGATTCACCACTCCTTCCGAGGAGATGTATACCCAAGGCCTATCGTCGGATTGTTACTCGAAGCCTCTGGCCAGAGCATGACATGTTCAGAGTATGAATCTCTTAAATACATGAGAGTAATTAGAATCCGTAGGATGAGAAAATGTTACTTGGGCTAGGTGTGACGTAGTCAGCCTAGTGGGGACTGACTCACATAGACCATGTCCTGAACCAAGTGGGTATAATATGGTGAAGGGAATGGGGCACGATTCATTATAGCTGCTGAAGGGTTTTAGAATAGTTTCTGAGGTCAACCGTTGATCTTTCGATTAATTGGGGATCATGATGTACTACTAGGTGCCACTCATGATCGTTCTATAATTGATTAATTATAGACGGCCAACATAAATCGAAAGCCTATTTAGTCACACGCACTATGAGTAATCCGAGGGATTTAAAACGAGATGAAAATTCGATTTTCCAATCAAGAGAGATTAGGTTTGGTTGAGCCAAACGATAAGTCGAATCTGAATTTTTCAGAGACGCATCGGAAGCGTAAAATGGCTAAGTCTTTTGAAGACTTAATAGACGAATTAAATGAGTTTAATTCATTGGGGCGTGGCCTGGATAGGCCGGCCAAAGAGGGTCCCCACCCTCTTTGCTTGGTCGGCCACAACAAAGGGAGGGAACCAAATTGTTTGGTTCAATTTATAAAATAAATCAAGTGTGGTTTGTTTTATAAAATTATAGATGATATAAAATTTTATATAAACCAAGGTTTGGTTTATTTTTTTCATGGAAATTAAAATGAACCATGGATTGGTTTATTTTATTTTATAAAATCAATCATGGATTGATTTACCATGATAAAGAAATTTATATAAAATTTATTTTTCATGGAAATTAAAATGAACCATAGATTGGTTTATTTTATTTTATAAAATCAATCATGGATTGATTTACCATGATAAAGAAATTCATATAAAGAAATTTATATGATAAATTTCTTATGAAAATTTATTCCATAAGAAAAGGAGACCTGGTTGATTTTTATCATGAATTAAAATATGATTTTAACCATGATATAAAATCAAGACTTGGCATGATGGAATAAGTCATAGAAAATTTATATGATAAATTACTTATGAAAATTTATTCCATAAGAAAAGGAGACTTGGCGGTTGAGAGACCACTATATAAAGGACCCAAGGCAAGGCTTGGAATTAATTTCGAAATAATCCAAGTATTCTTGCCTAGGCTCTCAAGCCCTCTCCTCCCTTCTTCCTCTTGGCCGACCACACCTCTTCTCCCTTCTTCTTGCCGCGAGCACAAAGAGAAGCACCGAGGCGACGAAGTTCTTCCGTTGGGACGATCTTCCTCTCCGGCCATCATCACCTTGGGATTGGGCGCAAGTCATCTTCCTCCTTCTGCTGGAATTGTCATTCCGGCCAACCTTGGTAGTGAGTTTTTCCAAAATGATTACTTCTCTCTTGGTTTCTTGTCGCGTTCTCGGAGAATCTAGTAGTTCTCGAGAACACGAAACTCGTGGCTTTGCGAAGTCATCCCGAAGATACTCAGCGTGGACGCGAATAGAGGCGGAGCTTCCGAGGGACGCTTACGGTTGGATCTCGTCCCTCCCTTCGAGTTACGCGAGGTAATACATAAATTAGTTTACGTTTCTGCAAAATTTTAAATATATGATCATGTCTACACAAGATAAGGTTGCATGCTTAGATGTGTGGTTAAATAATTTGAGAAATTATTTATGCTAAACCTTCCGCTGCACGTAATTAGTTTTAAAATTATGATCCCGCATCCATGTCAACATGCACACGGTCCCAACAGTGGTATCAGAGCCAGTTAGTGTTCGACATAATCATATAATTGTTTTGCGGAAAACTTTGTCATGATCTCAATTTTAGAAAATTTTCCAATTATGGAAACATTCCAATTATGGTAAATTTTAGATTTAGGAATTTCGAAGTTTGGAAATCCTCATGAAATTTCGCAAACTTTTGAAATATCCCTGTTTCTGAAATTTTATGATAATTGTGAAAACCTTCCATTTTTGGAAACTTTCCAATTTTAGAAATTTTCTATTTTGGAAATTTTTCAATCTTGGAAATACGCAAGTTTTCTTTGTACCAGAAACTTACAATTATTCTGAAAATTTTTATTTTTGAAAACTTTCCATTTATGGAAAGCTCGCAATTTTGGGCACTTTCTTTCAAGAAAGTCTAGACAAATTATGGAAATATTAATTGGCATTTAAATTCATAATTGGAAATTAAATTATTTACAAAATTCTTTATTTTGGATTGAGCCTCGGGGAGCCGTCCAATTTAAAGTTAGTTGTTATAATTAAATTTCCTAAATTGAATTTAAATTGTCAAATATTTAATTTGGATTGAGCCTCGGGGAGCCGTCCAAATTATATTATCAATAAATTCTTATTTTGGATTGAGCCTCGGGGAACCGTCCAAATTAAGTTATTTATTGATATTAATTTTTCATAAATAAAATATGTGATCAAATCTTGGAAATTTTGAGGTGATTCTCAAACGATAATTTCCTTATTTGATTTATGAGGTGATGCTCTTACATATTATTGTCTCCAAAATTAATTAGGAAAATTGTTTTCCTATAGAGTAGTATATTTCCTTAAATAAGATTTTTATGAAAATAATATGTGGTTGAATTAAGGGAATCTGTCTCTTAATTTAATAAGATTTGATTTAGAGAAATCAATGTCTTAAACATATTATTTCCGAAATTGATTATGACAATTTAGGAAATTGTTTCCCAAAACAATTCCTTGAATAAAGTGTGAAATTAGAATTAGGAAATCCGGTTCCTAATTCAATTAATGAGACTTGATAAATTAAGTCACATACATACTTTATTAAGGAAATCGTTAGAACATGACATAATTATATGTCATGAATGTGCTTAAAAGAAAAAGGATGAGACTCAAAACCCCTTACAAAATATT
>JAGFNQ010001889.1:51555-72917 GCA_024364735.1 Boesenbergia rotunda | reverse complement strand
GCAATCGTCTTATGATTGTAATCATTTATTTTATAAATGAATGTTCACTATTTGAGTATACATATTTATGTATTTGATTGAGATCTTAAACTCATTTACTGAATGTCCGCAATACAATTCACAGCAAGAGAGAATTTGTGATGAATTCACAACTAGTGATTATCTCTACATGTGCAATTGTGAAGTATTGAAATTGTCCATAGTCGATGAATTGATAAATACGGACACTATCAATTCTGTTGAGACTAGCATGGGTTATTCTCTAATCAGCTGATTCTCACTGGCTGGTGACATTGGGATGTCCGGAGATAAACATGAATGCTAGTTAAGGGAACTAGTTCATTGGAGTGACTAGCTGTAAAACTTCATATGGTAGTCTACATATAGAAATGTCAATGAAGTTCTTACTGTAGCTTAAGTGTGATGTTCCTTTGACTTGCGGTGTTCAAGTCATCTTGGTCATGGAGACTTATACTTTGACATCTTAAGCAAGCATCTCCAAGGAGGTGTGGACCCAGGATGATTGGGTATAAGCCGAAGTGCCCGAAGATGTTTGAATATCCAACAAAGGATTCATCACTCCTTGCGAGGAGATGTATACCCAAGGCCTATCGTCGGATTGTTACTCGAAGCCTTTGGCCAGAGCATGACATGTTTAGAGTATGAATCTCTTTAATACATGAGAGTAATTAGAATCCGTAGGACGAGAAAACGTTACTTGGGCTAGGTGTGACGTAGTCAGCCTAGTGGGGACTGACTCACATCGACCATGTCCTGAACCAAGTGGGTATAAGATGGTGAAGGGAATGGGGCACGATTCATTATAGCTAAAGCTGCTGAAGGGTTTCAGAATAGTTTCTAAGGTCAACCGTTGATCTTTCGATTAATTGGGGATCATGATGTACTACTAGGTACCACTCATGATCGTTCTATAATTGGTTAATTATAGACGGCCAACATAAATTGAAAGCCTATTTAGTCACACGCACTACGAGTAATCCGTGGGATTTAAAACGAGTTGAAAATTCGATTTTCTAATCAAGAGAGATTAGGTTTGGTTGAGCCAAACGATAAGTCGAATCTGAATTTTTCAGAGACGCATCGGAAGAGTAAAATGGCTAAGTCTTTTGAAGACTTAATAGATGAATTAAATGAGTTTAATTCATTGGGGCGTGGCCTGGATAGGCCGGCCAAAGAGGGTCCCCACCCTCTTTGCTTGGCCGGCCACAACAAAGGGAGGGAACCAAATTGTTTGGTTCAATTTATAAAATAAATCAAGTGTGGTTTGTTTTATAAAATTATGGATGATATAAAATTTTATATAAACCATGGTTTTGTTTATTTTTTTCATGGAAATTAAAATGAACCATGGATTGGTTTATTTTATTTTATAAAATCAATCATGGATTGATTTACCTTGATAAAGAAATTTATATAAAATTGATTTTTCATAGAAATTAAAATGAACCATGGATTGACTTATTTTATTTTATAAAATCAATCATGGATTGATTTACCATGATAAAGAAATTTATATAAAGAAATTTATATAAAATTTATTTTTCATGGAAATTAAAATGAACCATGGATTGATTTATTTTATTTTATAAAATCAATCATGGATTGATTTACCATGATAAAGAAATTTATATAATGAAATTTATATGAAAAATTTCTTATGAAAATTTATTCCATAAGAAAAGGAGACTTGGTTGATTTTTATCATGAATTAAAATATGATTTTAACCATGATATAAAATCAAGACTTGGCATGATGGAATAAGTCATAGAAAATTTATATGATAAATTTCTTATGAAAATTTATTCCATAAGAAAAGGAGACTTTGCGGTTGAGAGGCCACTATATAAAGGACCCAAGGCAAGGCTTGGAATTAATTTCGAAATAATCCAAGTATTCTTGCCTAAGCTCTCTAGCCCTCTCCTCCCTTCTTCCTCTTGGCTGGCCACACCTCTTCTCCCTTCTTCTTGCCGCGAGCACAAGGAGAAGCACCGAGGCGACGAAGTTCTTCCGTTGGGACGATCTTCCTCTCCGGCCATCATCACCTTGGGATTGGGCGTAAGTCATCTTCCTCATTCTCGCCGGAATTGTGATTCCGGCCAACCTTGGTGGTGAGTTTTTCCGATATGATTACTTCTCTCTTGGTTTCTTGTCGCGTTCTCGGAGAATCTAGTAGTTCTAGAGAACACGAAACTCGTGGCTTTGCGAAGTCATCCCGAAGATACTCGGCGTGGACGCGAATAGAGGCGGAGCTTCCGAGGGACGCTTACGGTTGGATCTCGTCCCTCCCTTCGAGTTACGCGAGGTAATACGTAAATTAGTTTACGTTTCTGCAAAATTTTAAATATATGATCATGTCTACACAAGATAAGGTTGCATGCTTAGATGTGTGGTTAAATAATTTGAGAAATTATTTATGCTAAACCTTCCGCTGCATGTAATTAGTTTTAAAATTATGAACCCGCATCCATGTCAACATGCACCCGGTCCCAACATGTCTTAGTGCCCAGCCCTTGGCCAGGACTTAGTGTCCAATCCATGATCAGGACTTAGTGCCCAATTCTTCGAACTAGGACTTATTGCCTAGGTTTACTAGGACTTTCTTTCACTTTGGTACTCCTCTCTTGACTTATCCTTCCCTTGTTCAATGTATCACTGACTTGAGTATATTGTCAAACATTGAAATACTTAGAGGAGGACATCACTGATGCATCTTGCACTAACACTTGCCTTATCTACTTTCAAACATCTTCGTTCACCTTCTGTTCGTCTCGTTGCCGCACCCCCCCCCCCCAAGTGTAAGTCTCCTTTGTTTTCTCCTTTCCTTCACCCTATGGGTCCTGTAGAGAAGAAGAAAAAGACCCAAGGCGAGGGCGAACATTCCTCAGAGGAACCAACCTATCACCCGGAGTGGTATGATACCGTCTCCTCTAGGGTTAAGTTAGAGTCCCTCCAGGTCGCCTGCGAGAGGTATGGTATTCTGGAGGACTTGGAGGTGAGAGCTCCAGCCTTAGGTCAATCACCCGTAGAACCTCCTGTAGGTTTTTTCACCTTCTTCTTGGGGCAGGTAGAATTAGGGCTTTGTTTCCCTATTCCCCCCCTTTTCATGAGTGTCTCCACCTATTTTGACATCCCTCTTCACCAATTGGCTCCAAATGCCTTTGCCCAGATGGGCGGGGTGTTTGTCCTCTTCAAACTTTTCGACATCCCTTTGACCTCCCGATTTTTCCATTTTTTCTTCGTTCCGGTTGGCTCGCGAGGGGCGTTTAGCTTTACAACCCGCACCGGTTATAAGTTCTTAGGGGATCTTCCTTCCTCCCACAAGGGATGGAAGGAACGTTTTTTCTTTATCCGACTCCCTCAGCGTCCCTTTAGCCCTATCCGTTGGACGAAGAGCCTTCCTGCCATTCAGGACCTCGGAGACTTCTAGCAGGACACAGGATACCAGAGGGCTAGGGGTATCCTGGCCGAGATGGAGTTTCACGGCCTTAAGCTGGAGCACTGCAAGGAACTTCTTTGCAGGGCTGAACTCAGCCCGAAAATCACCGGACTCAGCCCCAGTCTCCGTAAGTTCTCTCTTTTGGTAAATATCCTTGCTAATTCTAACTGATATCCTTCATTCTTTGTTTTTGCAGATGACATAATGCTTTTGCGAACCATTGACCAGCTCCTGAAGTGGGAACAGGCCAACGAGGAGGCCCTGGTTCTCGCCCTAGTTCCTTCTGCCTCGATAGGCATCCTAGCCAAGGGCTTCGAAGAGGCAGCCCTACAGTCCGAAGACCAGGGAGCCCAAGACCCACTCGAGGCCCAGCGGCCTGCTCCAACTGAGAGGGATTTTCTGCCCTTCCCCGTCCATGCAGGAGATGGGGAGACTGCACCTGCGCTCCCTATCGAGCAGTAATTACCCCCAGCCCCCGAGAAGAAGAGGCGAAAATGGCTCCCCCACAAGCAAGCTCTCTTGAAGAGGTTGAGGAAACTCTCGACCTAGGAGCTTCCACCAGCCACTGATGAAGAAGACGAGGTGCCCTTGTCCAAGAGCATTCAGACGGCACCCTCCCGTCCTTCTGAGACCTCCACGGACTTGGAAGCTCCTAACACAGCCATCCCAGCCGAAGCTCCTACCCCCCAGCGAGGCAAGGAGGTGTTGCCCGTCGTGCCTTGCCCACGCCGGAAGACCCCAGTGACGAAGAAGACGGTGGTCAAAGGTTCCTAGTCACTTCAAATAAAGACAGTTCTGTTAGATCGTTGTCGTCCGCTAGAGGGGGGGTGAATAGCGATTTTTCGAACCCCTTCTTCCTACAAGATTGTTAGCGCAGCGGAAATACAAATAAATCAATAAATACAATGCTAACAAACCGTATTTAGTTGTTATCCACCCCGGGCGGGTGACTAATCCAACAATCCGTCGGTGGATCACTCCCCGGATAACCTCCGGCTATCACGTGTCGCTCCTTGTGGGTGGAGAAACCTCGCCACAACACCTTGGATGCTTTGTGAACACAATAGACTACTAACACACTTTTCCCAAGTGAGTTTCGTCAAGAAACTCAGCCACCACGAAATCCTCTTTAAATAAGACTCGGGGCTGATTTCTCGCTACCAGTCGACTGCCCCCAGGGCAGTCGACTGGTGCCAGCCAAATTCGACCGTTGACACTCCCAACGTTCAAATTTGCCAGCTCACCAGCCACCTACCAGTCGACTGCCCCCAGGGCAGTCGACTGGTCCCTAGCTGAATCTCTTCCCGAGTACATTCACACAACACTCGACCCTTACGACTCGACTGACTCCTCTTCCACGGTCTCGACTGTTGCTTTCGCGCCCTCTTCATCTTCGGCCCTCGTCCCTCGGATCCGTACGCAAGCCTCCAGCTTGCCTCCATGCCACCCTTTACGTACGCCTTGAAGTCCGCACCCATCAGCTCATCGTCCTTGCACTCCATGGTCCCTCAGATGCGCACGCCAGCCTCCAGCTGGCCTCCATGCCATCCTTCACCGTACTGAGGCCGTCCAATCAGGTCCATATGCGTAACCTGTACAACCTGCACACTCAACATACGCATATCAAATACAAGGGTAAACTTAACTTAAACTCTTTGCCCAAACATCAAAACCCATTATTACACCGACCATCTTAGGGTCGATTGCTCCAACAATCTCCCCCTTTTTGATGTTTGGCAATCTGTTTAAGTTAGGAAAGCAAGATAGTAGTAAGTAGCAAAAACTATGCTAAATGAATGCATATGCAATGCATAACTGGATCCTATCCCAAGGCATCCCACACCTAACCCTCCAAGTTAGGAATTTTACACCTAGCCCTCCAAGCTAGGATTTTCACCACCTAACCCTCCAAGTTAGGATTTTCCCACACCTAGCCCTCCAAGCTAGGATTTTCACCACCTAACCCTCCAAGTTAGGATTTTCCAACACCTAACCCCTCGAGCTAGGACTTTTACCACCTAACCCTCCAAGTTAGGATTTTTTACCAAACCGAGCTTTTTAAAGCTTCTCCCAAGCTCCCCCTTATACTGGACTTACAAAGGCTTTTTAAGAACCTCTCCAAGGTTCCCCTTACGCCAAGAATGGAGCAACCATGCTCCCCCTTAATCATAGCTCCCCCTAAACCTAGGGTTTCTAGCAAAGGTGTGTTTGGTTTCCCAACTTAAACCCAACAGTTCTCCCCCTTTGCCTAACATCAAAAAGAACCCAACAATATCCCAATCATTGGTTCTTTTAGTCCCTAATGACCATAAACAATGTGTATTAGCCCCCCACACACTTGTTTTGCATCATTTGGACACCAACCCAGCTATTGATACAAAAATCAGCCCTGACCAGTCGACTGCCCCCAGGACAGTCGACTGATACTCTGATAATTAGTTTTCTGGACGAATTTCAGAAACGCGCCAGAAATTTCACAAATCTCCAAAAATTCCCAAATTTCGTGGAGAACTTTGTGGTACCCATACCTACTTGGGAAAAATACATTTCACCATGTATCTATCCCCATTCCCAGATTTGGTACAAAACCCAAAAGTTTTCTTATGAAAATTAAGGCAAATAGGAGACAACCTCCCCCTTAACCCATGCCTTCTCCCAATTTTCATTTTTCCCAGGTCAAGTTCTACCCAACATAACCTCCTAGATACCACGTTGAGTCATACACAACCCAACACTCGAGTTCTTCCTCCTTTGACACTCTTATAGCATTGCCCGAGGCAATCTTTCCCTAAGTGTCAAACAGAACTCAACAAAAGTCTAAAAACTCTAAAGTTTGCAAGCACACTTGCTAGGATATATCCTATCCTAGAAAAATATGATATCATGGAAATATTAAGTGTGCTTGACTGTTGGTACACAAATAAGTTTCTTAAGGATTTTGCATTAAGTATCAACTTTCAAATTCGTTTCTAATTTCATGTGTTTGTCAAATCTACCCATTATAATTCGACACATGGAATTGTCCTCAATGTTCCCTGTTTAACCTCTAAATCTTAGATACCTAGGGAACCTTATCAATCCTTCTTCATTTCCATAAAATCCAATAAATTCTTATCAAATCATGGGATAACACTTTATTCAAGGACTATGAAGTCATAACCAAGAGTTTTAACCCTACATCATATCCCATAACCCAAATTTGTGGTTTCTGATTAGCCAATTTCCCATTTTTCAATTTCAGCTTACGGACCAGTCGACTGCCCCTGGGGCAGTCGACTCCCAAAACTCACAGAATGTTTCTGGGCTTGAGACCAGTCGACTGCCCCCAGGGCAGTCGACTGATACATGAATTTCAGGTTTTCCAGTCCAATTTCAGTAATCCATAAATAATTCTACAAATCTCCAGAAATTATGAAATTTCGTGGGGAGATTTGTGAAGCCAATATCTACTTGGGAAAAATACGTTTCCAAATATATGTACTCCGGATCCCAAGATTGGCATGAAACTCAATTCTCTCTAAAGCGTATCAATTAAACTCATCCTAAGAGTTCTAATTCTCACTTCTCTTCAGTGTATCTTCTTATCCTTGATCATAGTTCATTTCTACCATTGAGTTACATGGTATTTATCCATTAAACCTCAATTTTGTCAATTATAACTCCTCTTTCACCTTTTTCCTCCTAAATCTCCTTTTTAATGTGCCAAAACCTAGGATTAAGACTTACCCAAGTCTTCTAACCCTTTTTGGCACATTTCACCTAATTTCCTAGGAGAAAAACTCTCGAGATCCATTTACCATGGACCCCAAAGACTTCTAGAGCTCCCCCTTGAGCTCTGAGCCCTAGCCATCTCCCTAGATGACTCAACCCACATTAGACCACACCGGTGTGCCACCGGTGACTCTTGGCCTACAATATTGACCTTTTTAACCTTGGACACCTTGCTCTTGGTTAGGTCACTCTTTTTACCCTTGGATGGCATTCCCTTGCCATCCTTGGACCTTCCCTCCTTATTAAGATTGTATGTTTTCCCAACATACTTCTTTCCATTGCCCTTGGAGGTCTTAGATCGGTACCCCAATCCCGATCTATCATAGTTGGGTTTGATGCTACCCAACACCATGTCTAAGCCCTTAGATCCAACCGTGAATCTTTCTAGGGCTTTTTCTAATGTATCAAGTCTTGCCCTCAAGGCTTGATTTTCCCCCTCTAGACCTTTAACCTTGTAGTCCATATGCCCACTTTGGACATTCCTAGAACTACCCATTTTCTTAGGCATTTGTTTCCCTCCCTTGGGATTAATGCCTATAGCCTTGGATACACAGGTCTTAGATTTACCATGATGCATGCTTTTCTTAGGATATGTATCTACCTTGTTATCCTTATTCCTATCATGATATTTAAAACCATGGTTATGCACAAAAAGACACTTTTCATGAAATCTAGCATGCATGGATGAATGATTTGCATTATTTCTAACATTCATGGATGGGTAATTGGCATGATTCTTAGCATTCATGGAGGAACTTAAATATGAATGACAATTTAATCTGGGGTTAGGAATTACCTCCCTTACCCTTGTAGTCCCTCCTTGATGTGGACTTCTTCTCTTCTTTCTTTCTTCTTTTTCCCATCTCCTTAGGTGCTCCATTTTCTTTAGCTCTTTCTTCCTTGGGCACTTGGTGTGGTAGTGCCCTAGCTCACCACAGGTAAAGCATCTAATCCTCTTTTTCTTAGCTTGAGCCTCTTCATTCCTATAACCCACATTAGCTTCAAAGGAATTTACAATGGGTTTAGGATGTACCTCCTTTTTACCTTTTGGACACTTATCCTTATAGTGTCCCTTTTCGTTGCACCCAAAGCATGTGATGTGATCTTTCTTCTTTGCTTTGGTGGAGGTAGAGACTTCTTCTTGTGCTTGTATGGTTGAGGGTCTCTCCTCCCCCTCAATTCTTGAAGTTGATGCCTCTTCTTCTTCTCTTGAGGAGGTTGATGACCTTTCACATAGCTCCTCCTCCTCACTTGAAGAACTCGACACTTCACTTGATGAGGTGGATGACTCATTTCTCTCCTCTTCTTGAATCATGAAGCTCACTTCATTGGAATCTTCTTTTGATTTAGCTTGGATGGTGTTCTTATGAAAATCTTCTATTTTGCTCCATAATTCGCACGCATTTTCATATGTCCCTACACCACTCAAGACATTGTTAGGCAAAGCGTCAATTAATATATCTATTACCTTCTTGTTTGCCCTAGAGTAGTCTTGTTGCTCTTGAGTCCAATTTCTAGGACGAAGCTTCTTTCCATGCTTGTCCTTTGGGACTTAGAATGGCTCTTCTAGCATGACCATGCACTCCCATTCCATGCTAAGCCAATTCTTCATCCTCGCCTGTCAATAATCGAAATCTTCGTTGTCGTAGGGCGGTGGGGTGTAGATGTTGTCCCCAAGCTTGTCTTCCATGATTTTTCACCTCTAGCGGTTGCTCCCTCGGCGGTTAGTCCAATCAAGAGCGGTCCTTCGCTTTGATACCAATTGTTAGATCGTTGTTGTCCGCTAGAGGGGGGGTGAATAGCGATTTTTCGAACCCCTTCTTCCTACAAGATTGTTAGCGCAGCGGAAATACAAATAAATCAATAAATACAATGCTAACAACCTGTATTTAGTTGGTATCCACCCCGGCCGGGTGACTAATCCAACAATCCGTCGGTGGATCACTCCCCGGATAACCTCCGGCTATCACATATCGCTCCTTGTGGGTGGAGAAACCTCGCCACAACACCTTGGACGCTTTGTGAACACAATAGACTACTAATACACTTTTCCCAAGTGAGTTTCGTCAAGAAACTCAGCCACCACGAAGTCCTCTTTAAATAGGACTCGGGGCTGATTTCTCACTACCAGTCGACTGCCCCCAGGGCAGTCGACTGGTGCCAGCCAAATTCGACCGTTGACACTCCCAACGTTTGAATTTGCCAGCTCACCGGCCACCTACCAGTCGACTGCCCCCAGGGCAGTCGACTGGTCCCTAGCTGAATCTCTTCCCGAGTACATTCACACAGCACTCGACCCTTACGACTCGACTAACTCCTCTTCCGCAGTCTCGACTGTTGCTTTCGCGCCCTCTTCATCTTTGGCCCTCGTCCCTCGGATGCGCACGCAAGCCTACAGCTTGCCTCCATGCCACCCTTCACATATGCCTCGAAGTCCGCGCCCATCAGCTCATCGTCCCTGCACTCCATGGTCCCTCAGATGCGCACGCCAGCCTCCAGCTGGCCTCCATGCCATCCTTCACCGTACCGAGGTCGTCCAGTCAGGTCCATATGTGTAACCTGTACAACCTGTACACTCAACATACGCATATCAAATACAAGGGTAAACCTAACTTAAACCCTTTGCCCAAACATCAAAACCCATAGTCACACCGGACCATCTTAGGGCCAATTGCTCCAACAAGTTCCCTCCAAGAGTCACAGGCAACGGGGGATGTCCATCTCATAGGAAGATGCCCCCGATCCCAGAAACATCCCTAGCCCATCGATTGGGGTTGCAGTGGAGATTCTCCATCCTCCTGCTCATCTCCTAAGGTCGGCTGCGTCAGCCAGGTATCTGGGCATGCTACACCAGTCTTTGCTGAAGGTAATTGCCTTTAACTTTCTCCTCTTTATCTTATTTTGTTATACCCTTCTAACTATTTTTCTTCCATATTGCAGGTTGCCTCCAACTGCACGGCTACAAGCCTCTTGTTGTACTTTTGAGGGGTTACTGAAGACCTCCTCGAATGAGTGGTAGCTTCAGAAGCGGAAGCTGACCGTGCCCACGAGGCAGACCTCTTGCAGTTGGAGGTCAGCAAGACGCTAAGAGCGAAGGTAGATCATGTTGGTGCCCCGGTAAGTTTTGATGTGATCAACCAGGTTAAGCTAGGTCCTGGTATGTTTAATCCCTCTGCTAAGTGTGTAGGAGCTTAGGTACGGAGGAAGTCGAGCGTAAGACATAGCGGACGAGAAAGATTGTGCGGAGAAGTGAGCCGACGGGCTCGATACAATCCGAGGGACGCGGAAGCTGCGGAAGAGTACGCCGGTGGAGCGAGAAGGACGTGCGCGGTGTCCGAGGGACGAGAAGCCGGGAGGAAGGATGCTCGAGGGGCGAAAGGCAGTAGTCAAGTTCGGGTGAGCCTAACTCCGGTTGGCCGGAAATCGCCCAGAAGATAAACCAAAATACTAGTCAGTTTGACCAAGTCAAACCAGGCACCTGAAACAAAAAGAATTTTATTTGTTGCTGTGAAGATTCGAACCAGCAACTTCGCCTGCGTATATCACCAACCTTACTAACTGGGATAAGGAGGAGATGTTATTAAAGATATTGCGAGCAGATGATAAAGTTATTTATCTGTTGCGAGCAGAAGAACCAAAAGGCTAGTCACCCGAAAAAGAAAGATTAAACTGTTGCTAAGAGGAATTGAACCCAAGACATCGAGAGCAAAGGCGGCCAAGCTTACCAGTTGGGATAAAAGTCGAAGACAGTTTGTTCTTGCCGGTATTATTACTTGGAGATTACAATAGCAATCTCGAGAAGAAGATAAAAATTCCTTTATCTCATAAAGGATAAAGCCTTATCCTTTAATCAGATCCAATGAATGCAGGTTAATCCCATCCAAGATCAACCATCCAAATTACATCCATGAATCAACGACCAAGAGAAAATTCCTCAACAATCAACAATCCAGATTTATTCTCTTAGGCTATAAATAGGCTTAGAGTTTTAACCTATTCATTCAATCGATTTAATTGTAACCTCTCTAAGTCTTCCATACTACAACTGTAAAGGCTTCTCCACTTGAAGGAGTTCTGCTTGATCGTTAACCGCCTTAGAAGCAACGTTCCAGTTGCAACCAAGTTTTTTTAGACGAGTATTATCTCCATTATTTTTCATAACCATCTATTCACCCCCCTCTAGCTGGTCCACCCCATCCAACAGATCATTGCCTCGACACCTTGCTGTCCTCTGAGGAGACTTTGCACGGTTACTGCTTCCTAGAGCGCACTTTGTCGGAGAAGAACCAAGTCCTTTTCGATGACCTGCAGAAACTCACCCAAGAGGGGGAGCAACTCCAAGCTCAGAAGGAGGAGTTGTCTGCCAGCGTCCAGCTCTTGGACTCCTCAAAGAAGGCATTGGAGGATCAGAATAAAGAACAGGAGCGCCAGCTAGCTATCAAAGAATATGATATAGAGCTGGCGGCCGCCTACGCCTCCGACCTCCAGGAGGACGTCACTCGAGCCCAGGCCAAGGCTTCGGCCACCTCTCAAAAACACTAGGAAATACTGGGGGCTCATGATCACCTATCTTGGGAGGTAGCAGAGTTGTAAGCGGCCAAGCAGGAGGTTGAGGCTGAGATACATAAGCAAATGATTGACCAAGTAGCTCAACTGTCCAAGGCCGAGGAAGAGTTCAAGGCCAAATTTTTGCAGTCTGACGAGTTCAACGACCTGTTGGCCGGGCAGGTATTAAAGCGCCTAAAATAGGGCTTCAATGGTGCCATCAGCCAATTGAAGAAGGCACAACTGCTGAAACCAGATGCAGATCTGTGTGCCCTGAACGTCGACCAGGTTTGGGATGATCTCTCGCCTGAAGAGCAAGAAATATAAGGTTCTTCCCAGACCTGGGCCTCGCTTTTCCTTTGTCTTTTAATCTTAGTATCTTTTTCATTCATTCTTATGCGTCAGACATGTAATCACCCTGAATATAATGGAAGTCTTTTTTGGCTCATTGTCTTGAGTCCCTTTTCTTCTATTCTCCTTATGTATTATGTGTCCTCGATATGAGGAGCAAGGAAATTGAAAAACAAGTGTTCTTTGACTCAAAGAGCAAGGATGTTAACAAGCAATACTTCGCCCCAAGGAGCAAAGGACCCTAATGGAGGCCCCAGGCGAAGCCGAGTAGGCCGGGAGGACCCGGCCAAGACTAGCGTCGACCCCGCAGGGGGAGATGTAATAGATGTACTTTTCTTTGTTGTCAGAGAGTGTAACTACTAATGTACCCCAGAATTGCTAATGGAATACCATGTTCTTTTCCTTTGGGTATTTAGAGTCTTTAATCTCTGTCTCCTTATGCATTTACATGATCCCCCTTTATCTCCCCAAGTTAGATCAACTCTTGGTCGGGTATTCACAGCACACAGACCAAGCCTACTCACCTCGGACTTCCGCAGCACCGCGTGGTAGTAGGGTTTTAACAGCGCTTGGTCGGGCATCCACAGTACCCGGGCCAAGCTTACCACCTAGGGCATCCGCAGCACAGCGAGATAGTAGGTTTTTACAGCTCATGGTCGGGCATCTACATCACCCAGACCATGCCTGCTCACCTCGGGCATTCACAACACCGCGAGGTAGTAGGGTTTTACAGCTCTTGGTCGGGCATCCGTAACACCCAGACCAAGTCTACTCACCTCGGGCATCCGTAGCACCGCGAGGTAGTAGGGTTTTACAGCTCTTGGTCGGGCATTCACAGTACCCGAACCAAGCCTACTCACCTCGGGCATCCGCAACACCATGAGGTAGTAGGTTTTTACAACTCTTAGTCGAGCATCCGCAGCACCAAGTGTTAGTGATATGAGAAAAGTGTCCTAAGGCAATCGCCTTATGATTATAATCATTTATTTTAATAAATTAATATTCACTATTTGAGTATACATGTTTATGTATTTGATTGAGATCTTAAACTCATTTACTGAATGTCCGCAATACAATTCACAGCATGAGAGAATTTGAGATGAATTCACAACTAGTGATTATCTCTACATGTGCAATTGTGAAGTATTGAAATTGTCCCTAGTCGATGAATTGATAAATACGGACACTATCAATTCTGTTGAGACTAGCATGAGCTATTCTCTAATCAGCTGATTCTCACTAGCTGGTGACATTGAGATGTCCGGAGATAAACATGAATGCTAGTTAAGGGAACTAGTTCATTGAAGTGACTGGCTGTAAAACTTCATATAGTAGTCTATATATAGATATGCCAGTGAAGTTCTTACTGTAGCTTAAGTGAGATGTTCCTTTGACTTGCGGTGTTCAAGTCATCTTGGTCATGGAGACTTATACTTTGACATCTTAAGCAAGCATCTCCAAGGAGGTGTGGACCCAGGATGATTGGGTATAAGCCGAAGTGCCCGAAGATGTTTGAACAGCCTACAAAGGATTCACCACTCCTTGCGAGGAGATGTATACCCGAGGCCTATCGTCGGATTGTTACTCGAAGCCTCTGGCCAGAGCTTGACATATTCAGAGTATGAATCTCTTAAATACATGAGAGTAATTAGAATCCGTAGGACGAGAAAACGTTACTTGGGCTAGGTGTGACGTAGTCATCCTAGTGGGGACTGACACACATAGACCATGTCCTGAACCATGTGGGTATAAGATGGTGAAGGGAATGGGGCACGATTCATTATAGCTGCTGAAGGGTTTCATAATAGTTTCTGAGGTCAATCGTTGATCTTTTGATTAATTGGGGATCATGATGTACTACTAGGTGCCACTCATGATCGTTCTATAATTGGTTAATTATAGACGGCCAACATAAATCGAAAGCCTATTTAGTCACACGCACTACGAGTAATCTGAGGGATTTAAAATGAGTTGAAAATTGGATTTTCCAATCAAGAGAGATTAGGTTTGGTTGAGCCAAACGATAAGTCGAATCTGAATTTTTCAGAGACGCATCGGAAGCGTAAAAGGGCTTGAATGGGCCAGCCAAAGAGGGTCTCCATCCTCTTTGCTTGGCCGGCCACAACAAAGGGAGAGAACCAAGTTTTTGGTTCAATTTATAAAATAAACCAAGTGTGGTTTGTTTTATAAAATTATGGATGATATAAATTTTTATATAATAAACCATGGTTTGGTTTATTTTTCATGAAAATTAAAATGAACCATGGATTGGTTTATTTTATTTTATAAAATCAATCATGAATTGATTTACCATGATAAGAAAATTTATTCCATAAGAAAAAGGAGACTTGGTTGATTTTTATCATGAATTAAAATATGATAAAACTTGGCATGATGGAATAAGTCATAGAAAATTTATTCCATAAGAAAAAATAGACTTGGCGGTTGAGAGGCCACTATATAAAGGACTCAAGGCAAAGCTAGGAAAATAATCGAAGTATTCTTGCCTATGCTCTCTCCCTCTCCTCCTATCTTCCTCTTGGTCGGCCACAAGGTTCTTCTCCCTTCTTCTTGCCGTGAGCACAAGGAGAAGCACCGAGGCGACGAAGTTCTTCCGTTGGAATGATCTTCCTCTCCGGCCATCATCACCTTGGGATTGGGCGCAAGTCATCTTCCTCCTTCTCGCCGGAATTGTGATTCCGACCAACCTTGGTAGTGAGTTTTTCCGATGTGATTACTTCTCTCTTGGTTTATCTTGTCGCGTTCTCGGAGAATCTAGTAGTTCTCAAGAACACGAAACTCGTGGCTTTGCGAAGTCATCCCGAAGATACTCGGCGTGGACGCGAATAGAGGCGGAGCTTCCAAGGGACGCTTATGGTTGGATCTCGTCCCTTCCTTTGAGTTACGCAAGGTAACAAGTAAATTAGTTTACGTTTCTGCAAAATTTTAAATATATAATCATGTCTACACAAGATAAAATTGCATGCTTAGATGTGTGGTTAAATAATTTGTGAAATTATTTATGCTAAATCTTCCGCTGCATGTAATTAATTTTAAAATTACGAACCCGCATCCATGTCAACATGCACCCGGTCCCAACAGTGGTATCAGAGCCGTGGTTTGTGTTCGACATAATCATATAATTGTTTTGCGGAAAGCTTTGTCATGATCTCAATTTTGGATATTTTTCCAATTATGGAAACTTTTCAATTATGGTAAATTTTCGATTTAGGAATTTCAACGTTTAGAAATCCTCATGAAATTTCGCAAACTTTTGAAATATCTCTGTTTCTGAAATTTTATGATAATTGTGAAAACTTTTCATTTTTGGAAACTTTTCAATTTTTGAAATTTCCTATTTTGGAAATTTTTCAATTTTGGAAAAACGTAAGTTTTCTTTGTACCAGAAACTTACAATTATTCTGAAAACCTTTTATTTTTGGAAACTTTCCATTTATGGAAAACTCACAATTTTGGGCACTTTCTTTCAAGAAAGTCTGGACAAATTATGGGAATATTAATTGACATTTAAATTTATAATTAGAAATTAAATTATTTACAAAATTCTTTATTTTGGATTGTGGCTCAGGGAGCCGACCAATTTAAAGTTAGTTGTTATAATTAAATTTCCTAAATTGAATTTAAACTGTCAAATTCTTATTTTGGATTGAGCCTCGGGGAGCCGTCCAAATTAAGTTATTGATATTAATTTTCCATAAATAAAATATGTGATCAAATCTCAGAAATTTTGAGGTGATTCTCAAACGATAATTTCCTTATTTGATTTATGAGGTGATGCTCTTACATATTATTGTCTCCAAAATTAATTAGGAAAATTGTTTCCTATAGAGTATATTTTCTTAAATAAGATTTTTATGAAAATAATATGTGGTTGAATTAAAGGAATCTGTCTCTTAATTTAATAAGATTTGATTTAGAGAAATCAAAGTCTTAAACATATTATTTCCGAAATTGATTATGATAATTCAGGAAATAGTTTCCCAAAACAATTCCTTGAATAAAGTATGAAATTAGAGTTAGGAAATCCGGTTCCTAATTCAATTAATGAGACTTGATAAATTTAGTCACATACATACTTTATTAAGGAAATCGTTAGAACATGACATAATTATATGTCATGAATGTGCATAAAAGAAAAGGATGAGACCCAAAACCCCTTACAAAATATTAAGGCCAACTCCTTCCATTAATATGGTTAGAACCGGAGTTTTGTTTCTCGTTTGGGTTGATGGACACATCCATGCCCGGCTTGAACCTTAACATGTTCAAACCATGAAATTAGTTTATGATTAATATAGTTGGAGTCAGAGGTCAATCCTTAGTTTTGATTGTTGGGCATATCCAAGCCTGACTAAACGGTTGAATGAGCCCCAACCATATTAAAATTATTTCTTGATTAATAGATCAGCCTTAAACTTGGAGCATCGATTTGTTGTGCCACAGCCAAGGTTGATGTAAAGAGAGGTGCAGTTGGGTGCTATGTATATTGTTGCATACTTGTTAATGAGTTAACAACCCAATGATTTATGCAAACATTCAATTAGTTGATAGCATAATGCGATAGTTACATATGTATAATATGTAATCGGTATAATTACCTACCTTCATAGCTAAGAATAACTTGATGGACTCTAGCCATGGTTGTTCTTATCTATGGTTGGATATCAACCTATTTGGAGATGTTCCTACGATCTCCCGAATTGATAAAAAGGGTTATTCAATTCGAAAAATAAATAGGATTTAATTAATGTATATTGATGCATTCTTTATCATTCTCATCACATAACCTCAATTTGTATTTCTAGGATAATCACCTGATCATGTCTTCTCTAAATTTGAGTTCCATTTTGGACACCAATAAGCTGACTGGGCCAAACTTCATGGACTGGCTTCGAAACCTGAGGATAGTCCTCAAGGCAGAAAATTTTGCTTATGTCCTTGAAGAACAACTTCCCAACCATCCTCCTAAAGATGCAACTCCAGACCAGATAGTGGCCTATCAGAAATATGTGGCCGATTCGGAACTTGCGAGTTGCATCATGCTGGCCGCTATGGTACCTGAGCTGCAAAAGCAGCATGAGCATATGGATGCTCATACCATCGTCTTCCATCTTCATGAGCTGTTTGACGAGCAGGCGAGATCCGAAAGGTTTGAGGTCTCCAGACTCCTCTTCACCTCTAAGATGCAGGAAGGCACTTCTGTTTCACAGTTTGTGTTGAAGATGTTGGGGTACATTGAGCGACTAGGCACACTCGGATTTGCAATGGATCATGAACTAAGTATTGACTTAATTCTGCATTGTTTGCCCAAGAGTTACTCACAGTTTGTGATGAACTATCGGATGAACAAACTGGAGACTACCATTCCTGAGTTACTTAACCTGCTGAAGACTGTAGAGCCTTCTATAAAGCAGGATCAGAAGACGGTACTATTAGTTGGTTCCTCAAAGAAAGGCTCTAAGAGGAAGCCCAAAGAACAAAATAAGGGAAGGAAGAAAAAGGCCAAAAAGACTGAAAAGGCACCAAAAGGCACTTGCCATCACAGTGGCAAGGAGGGCCACTGGCGAAGAAACTGCAAGGTTTATCTTGAGTCCTTGAAGAAGAAGGCATCCGATGCCCCATCCTCTTCAGGTATCTTCGTTATTGAATGTCACTCTATTTCCTCGGACACCTGGGTACTTGATACTGGGTGTAGCTCACATATATGTAATGACATACAGGGGCTAAGGAATAGAAGAAGACTCGTCAAGGGAGAAGCGAATTTGCGAGTTAGAAATGGAGCAAAGATTGCTGCTGTTGCCATCGGATAATTGTTATTTTGTTCCTTCGTTAATAAAGAACATTGTATCTATTTCATGCTTGAATGAAAAGGGTTATCATTAAACTTTTAGTAACAATTGCTGTTACATAACTTTAAATGGTGTTCTTTATGGGACCGGAACTTTATGCAATGGTATCTACACGATAGATTTATCCGGTGACGTTTTCAATATCGAAGTTAGCAACAAACGTGCTCGAATAGATAATCAAATAGACTCCTATATGTGGCATTGTCGTCTTGGCCATGTAAGCAAGAAACGCATGACTAAATTACACCGATGTGGAATTCTGGAATCATTTGAACCTGGTTCATTTGATACATGCGAATCATGCTTAAAAGGCAAGATGACCAAATTACCCTTTTCCGAAAAAGGTAAACCAGTGGGAGAATTGCTTGGTCTAATACATACTGATGTATGTGGACCAATGTCAACTCTTGCACAAGGAGGCTATAGCTACTTCATTACCTTTATCAATGATCACTCACGATTCGGGTATGTGTTCTTAATGAAACACAAATCTGAAGCTTTTGAGAAATTCAAAGAGTTCAGAAGTGAAGTAGAGAAACAACTTGGATAAAGTATTAAGATACTTCGATCCGATCGGGATGGTGAATACTTAAGTCAAGAGTTTCAAGATTATCTTAGGGACAATGGGATATTGTCTCAATGGACTCCGCCATATACACCACAGCATAATGGTGTATCTGAGAGGCGTAACCGAACCTTGATTGACATGGTTAGATCTATGATGAATCATCCAACTATTCCAAAATCATTTTGGGGTTATGCGCTTAAGACAGTTGTTTACTTACTAAACAGAGTCCCGACCAAGGTAGTCTCTACTACTCCATATGTGACGTGGAATAGTAAGAAACCTCATTTATCTCACCTAAAGATATGGGGCTGTCCTGCTTATGTAAAGCGGACTGTATCAGACAAACTGTATGCTAAGTCTAATAAATGTCTATTTATTGGATACCCTAAGGAAACGAAAGGTTACCAATTCTATCATCCCTTGGAACAAAAGGTGTTTGTTTCAAGGCATGCTGTATTTCTAAAAAAAGAATTTCTTTTACAAGAAAACAATGGGAGTAGCATTGAACTTGAAGAAGTTCAAGAAACATCAATAGACATTACAGAGACACCTAGTCTAGACCCACAACCAATAACTTATAATGATGAGCTATCAGTTGAACCTAAAACAACACCACTTCTTCGTAGGTCTGATAGGACACACAATATTCCAGAGAGATACGGATTTCTCATAAGTGAATCAAACGACGTGTTACTCATTAACGATGACAAACCTATCAGTTATGAAGAAGTTCTGAAAAATTCAGAAAGGGATAAATGGCTTGAAGCCATGAAGTCGGAAATGGATTCCATGTACAAAAATCAAGTATGGGACTTGGTTAACCCACCTGAAGGGATTAAGCCCATAGGGTGCAAGTGGGTTTTCAATAAGAAAATCGACATGGAAGGTAATGTTGTTACCTTTAAGGCTAGATTAGTGGCAAAAGGATATCGTCAGAAACAAGGAATTGATTATGATGAAACCTATTCGCCAGTAGCTATGCTTAAATCCATTCGGATGCTCCTGGCCATAACACCTCATTATGATTATGTGATATGGCAAATGAATGTGAAAACAACTTTCATTAATGGAAACCTGCTTGAGGATGTATACATGATACAACCTGAAGGTTTCACATCGGTTAATAAAACCAAAGTATGCAAGCTTCGACGATCCATATATGGACTAAAGCAAGCATCCAGGAGCTGGAACATCCATTTTGATGAGACAATCAAAGAGTTTGATTTCTCACAAAATCCTGACGAATCTTGTGTGTACTAGAAGGTTAGTGGGAGTACAGTCGTATTCCTAGTGTTATATGTCGATGACATATTACTTATAGGGAACGATATATCAGTCTTACAGTCAGTTAAAATTTGATTGTCCAAAACTTTCTCCATGAAAGACCTGTGAGAAGCAACCTATATCCTTGGGATTAGAATCTATAGAGATAGATCAAAATGATTGCTTGGTCTTTCGCAGTCTACATATATATACCGAGTGCTAGAAAGGTTTAGCATGTTGGAATCCAAGAAAGGTTACCTTCCCATCAGGCATGGGATCAACCTTTCGAAGTCTATGTGTCCGCGCACAGAAGACGAGAGGATTTGCATGAATAAGATTCCTTATGCATCCGCGATAGGATCTATCATGTATGCTATGTTATGTACTAGGCCCGATGTATCGTATGCTCTGAGAGTCACAAGCAGATACTAGTCTGATCCAGGAATGGATCATTGGGCAGCTGTCAAGACAATCTTCAAGTACTTAAGAAGAACTAAGGATGTGTTCCTAATATATGGAGAAGGTGATATGGTAATACGTGGGTATACAGATGCCAGTTTCCAGACAGATAAGGATGACTCCAAATCTCAATCCGGATACGTATTTATTTTGAATGGAGGCACAATAAGTTGGAAGAGTTCCAAGCAAGACACCGTAGTGGATTCTACCACGGAAGCGGAATATATTGCAGCTTCGGAAGCAACAAAGGAAGCAGTCTGGATCAAGAAGTTTGTCTCAGAACTTGGTGTGGTTCCAATCATTGATGAAGCAATACCGGTTTACTGTGACAACAATGGAGCTATTGCACAAGCAAAGGAACCAAGGTCTCATCAGCGATCCAAACATGTGCTTCACCGCTATCATCTGATCAGAGAGATTATAAGTACGAATGATATACAAATTGAGAAAATTCCCACTGAAAGGAATTTAGCGGATCCTTTAACTAAGGCCTTGCCTCAAAGCATGTTTGAGGGTCATGTCAGAGCCTGTGGTATTGGGTACCGTAGCGATTGACACTAGGCCAAGTGAGAGTTTGTTAGTGATATGAGAAAAGTATCCTAAGACAATCGCCTTATGATAATAATCATTTATTTTAATAAATGAATATTCACTATTTGAGTATACATGTTTATGTATTTGATTGAGATCTTAAACTCATTTACTGAATGTCCGCAATACAATTCACAGCAAGAGAGAATTTGTGATGAATTCACAACTAGTGATTATCTCTACATGTGCAATTGTGAAGTATTGAAATTGTCCCTAGTCAATGAATTGATAAATACGGACACTATCAATTCTGTTGAGACTAGCATGGGTTATTCTCTAATCAGCTGATTCTCACTGGCTGGTGACATTGAGATGTCCGGAGATAAACATGAATGCTAGTTAAGGGAACTAGTTCATTGGAGTGACTGGCTGTAAAACTTCATATGGTAGTCTACATATAGATATGTCAGTGAAGTTCTTACTGCAGCTTAAGTGCGATGTTCCTTTGACTTGCGGTGTTCAAGTCATCTTGGTCATGGAGACTTA
>JAGFNQ010001889.1:0-51461 GCA_024364735.1 Boesenbergia rotunda | reverse complement strand
CGACCATTTGGTCAATCCGAGGCAAAGGATAGCAATCCTTTGGGCAGACTCGGTTGAGATCCCGAAAGTCGATGCAGACTCTCCACTTGTTGTCAGGCTTAGCCACCAGGACCACGTTGGCTAGCCAGGCCGGGAATTGGACTTCTCAGATGTGTCCGGCCTCCAACAACTTCTCAATTTCAGCTTGGATGACTTTGTTATGCTCTGTGCTATACTCTCTCTTCCTCTGCTTGACTGGCCTAGCATTAGGGTACACGTGCAGGTGATGCTCGACCACCTCCGGTCAGACACCCTGCAATTCCCTTACCGACCAGGCGAATACATCATGGTTCCTCGTCAAGCATTCTAGTAGCGGCTCCCTCAGCTCGCTCGACAGACCAGTGGCTATCTTGACTCGGGCCTCCACCTGGTTGGGGAGCAGCTGAATTTCCTCCTTATCTTCGTGAAGCTTGGCCCAAGGAGAGGATTGTACCATATTGCAGCTAGTGGATGTGCGCTGAGCCTTCTGACTCTCAGTCTGGACATCATCCACGTAGCATCGGTGTGCCACCCTCTAATCTCCCCTAACCTTCCCGACCTTGTCGCCGACCGGGAACTTGATCTTGAGATAGAAGGTTGAGGTCACTGCCCGGAACTCATTGAGAGTCGGTCGACCCAGAATCACATTGTAGGCCGAGGGAGCATCCACTATCAGGAAGGTGGACCATCTGGTTCTCTTCAGTGGCTCCATGCCTAAGGAAATGGTCAGGCGAATCTGCCCAATCGGCTGCGCCTGGTTCCCAATGAACTCGAATAGTGGGGTGGCCACCAACTCCTGATGGGATGACTTGATCTGCAGTTGGTCGAAGGCTTTCATGTATAATATGTTGACCGAGCTGCCCGTATCCACTATGATTCAGTGGACCTGGTAGTTGACGATCACTGTGGTGATGACCAGGGCATCATCGTGTGGGACCTCCAGTCCCTGTAAATCTCGCGACCCGAAGTTGATCAGTGGCCCTTGTGCTTGAGCGGCACTCGTACCAACCTGGTGAATCTCCAGTCGGTGCACATGTGCCTTCCGGGCTCGGTTGGAGTCTCCCCCGGTCGGCCCGCCCGAGATCACGTGGACTCCTCCTCGAACGGCATTCTGCTGGTTGGCTTGCTCCTCGTCCATTTCTTCGGACTCGGCTCGCTCCTCCTGTGGGAACAAGTTACGAGCAGTCGGGGGTTCCTCTAGGTTCACCAGTTGCTTGGGTAGTTGTCAGACTTCCCCTACCCGAGCCGCGTCCACGGGAGGCTTGAGGCATGTTGATGCAGTATGACCCTGATTGTTGTTTTGGTGTTGACACCGATTTTAGTTTAGGTTGATGATTATGATTATGATTAAGTCCTGATCGGGGATTAGGCACGGAGTGATTGAAATCCTAACCTGGAGGGTTAGGTGTGGAAAATCCTAGCTTGGAGGGCTAGGTGTGGAAAAGTCCTAACCTGGAGGGTTAGGTGTGAAAAATCCTAGCTTGAAGGGCTAGGTGTGGAAAAGTCCTAACCTGGAGGGTTAGGTGTGAAAAATCCTAACTTGGAGGGCTAGGTGTGGAAAAGTCCTAACCTGGAGGGTTAGGTGTGAAAAATCCTAGCTTGGAGGGCTAGGTGTGGAAAAATCCTAACTTGGAGAGTTGGGTGAAAAGTCCTAGCTTGGAGGGCTAGGTGAAAATTCCTAGCTTGGAGGGCTAGGTGAAAAGTCCTAACTTGGAGGGTTAGGTGAAAAGTCCCAACTTGGAGGGTTAGGTGAAAAGTCCCAACTTGGAGGGTTAGGTGAAAAAGTCCTTGCTTGGAGGGCTAGGTTGGATGAAATCCTGACTTGGAGGGTCAGGTCCTAGCTTGGAGGGCTAGGTTGGGTGAAACCCTAGCTTGGAGGGCTAGGTTGGAGCCCCTGGATCGGTCTGGTGACCGATCAAGGAAGTTGGCACGATGCTCCTTCGGGGATCGGTCTGGTGACCGAACCAGCGATGACTGATCGGTCTAGTGACCGATCAGGGAGTATGTGTTTCACTCACTGAACGGCTCCTGATCGGTCTGGTGACCGATCAGGGAGCCCACAAGCGGGTTGAGTTCCCCTGCTGCTCTGCTCCTGATCGGTCCGGTGACCAATCAGAGAGCATCCAGTAGGTTTTTGACAAACCTACTGATCGGCTCCTGATCGGTCTGGTGACCGATCAGGGAGAAACCGTGACCGATCAAACTGAACGATCAACTGTCGCGAGGTTTCTCACCCTGACCGATCAAGCTGAAGCCTGATCGGTCTGGGATCAGCCTGATCGGTCTGGTGACCGATCAGCCAGTGAATTCCTGGTGGGATTGTGGCAAGCTGATTTCTGGATCGGTTTGGTGACCGATCAGGTGATTGGTCAGGGTGACCGATCATACGACCTTGCGATCCCAAGTTTCTCACTGGGGACCGATCAGGTTGGAGCCTGATCGGTCTGGGATAGTCCTGATCGGTCCGGTGACCGATCACTTTAATTCAAACGCGCTGTCAAAGCTCTGATCGCGCCTGCTTTCACTGATACGCTACTGATGTCACTTTGATCTTCTCTGCTATTACTGATATAAGTTTGATTTCATTTGCTAAACCTCTGATTGAGTGTGCAGGTGACAGGGATGGATTCAAACACTCAAGGAGAGTCAATGGAGGTCTTTCCTTGGAGCAGGTTTGTCCATTTGCCATCTCAGGTTGCAACGGGCGCTGGCTACTGACTGGAGCTAGTCTGAGGGAAGCTCAGGGAGTCCAGGTAAGCTCAGTGGTAGGATAGGTGTTGCAGGTGAGCAGCTAGAGGCTGCAGTGAGATGGCGGTGACCTGGTGATTAGAGGGCTGGGACTTAAGGCTTGGTGGCGAACAAGTCTCAGTAACGAAGTTCTGCACGTTGTGTTTGTGCTTGTGCTCGTGCAATCTAGTCCATCATCTTGTTCAAGCACCTGCAATCTTTGAAGCAACCATCTGTTACTTGAGCATTGGGAAGAAGAGTCAGAAGGCTTGGCGAGTCCATCAGCGAGAAGACATGAAGAAGGGGATTCTTGCGTGAGATCTGCGCTGTGTGGAGCTCGGGAGAAGTTTGTCTGAGTTCTTGTTGTCTTAAGTGCTAAGTAAGATCTTTCTTGTGTTTCATTGTGCTTAAAACTCTATCTTTGTTGAAACGCTGTGGAGAGGTTACTCCACCGAGAAGGAGGTTGCTTACTATCCGGATTTTTCCGGGGGCTTGATCTGCCGACGATCAAGGGATCGCCCACCTTATGGGCACGCCAAGGAGTAGGGGCAAATTATCCCCGAACCTTGTAAATCCTCTTGTTAGCGTTCTTGTTCTTGTGATTAACTTAGGGTTTAGTTTACTGCATACTCTGTTTTATTGCTTCCGCTGTGCTACTAAACCTTTGAGTCGCAGAAATTTTAAAAGCGCTAAAACTTCAAGTGTCTGGCTACATTCACCCCCCCCCCTCTCTAGCCATCCAAGATCCAACAAGTGGTATCAGAGCGTGGGGCTCTGTACAAGCGGATTAACAACCGAGAGCTATCTACAATGGCTTTGAGAGAAGGCTTCTCCACCACCCGACCTCCCTTCTTCGATGGAGCAGATTTTTAATATTGGAGATCGAAGATGGAGTATTACCTAAAGATGGACATCAACACTTGGTTCGCTGTGAAGAAGGGTTTTACCCCTCCAAAGGATGATGAAGGCAAAGAACTAGAATCATGGCGTTGGTCGACTGAACAAACCCGGAAGAGTGAAGCCGACACGAAGGCGGTGGTGACCCTACAATGTGGCATGAACAAAGACCAACTCATCAAGGTTGGTCCATTTACAAGTGCAAAAGATTTGTGGAATAAGCTTATTGAACTTCATGAGGGAACCCGAGACTCAAGAATTGCCAAGAGGGACTTGTTCCTCAACCAACTCTAAAACCTCTCCATGAAGGAGAACGAAACCGTAAGTGAACTTCATAGCCGGTTCAAGGAAGTCCTCAACGGGCTTCATTCTATTGATGAAAAGGTCGAAAATCTCGACCTTGTGAGGTATGTGTTAAAAGCATTTCCAAGGAATGCTTTATGGTCATCCATGGTGGATGCCTACAAAGTTTCCAAGGACTTATCAATTGTCAAATTAGATGATTTGTTTTGTGAGATGGAACTTCATGAAATGGCTAACAAAGGCCCCAAGGAGAAGGAGATTGCCTTAGTTGCAGGAGAAAAGAACAAGAAGAAGAAGGTGAAGGAAGTTTCTTCATCTTCATCCTCTTCCGAATCCGAATCTGAGTCCGAGGAACATGGCAGCGGCTCTTTCTCCTCTGAGATGGCCAATTTCGTTAGAAGGATGATGAGGAAAGGTCGACGCTTCAAGGATAAAGGTAACCCTAGTGAAGCTAAAGTTGATAAGTCTAATGTTTCTTGTTATGAGTGTGGCAGGAAAGGGCACTTCAAGAGTAAATGCTCGAAGCTAAAGAAGGAGGAGGAGAAATTCAAGAAGAATGAGGAAAGTCAAAGAAAAAGAAGAAGGCCTTGAAGGCCACTTGGGATGAATCCTCCTCAAGTTCATCCGATGAAGAGAAGGAGGAGAAAAGCACACGGCATGTGGCACTCATGGCTCTTGGAGAAGAAAGCAGTGATGAATCCTCCGACTCCTCAAACGCGGCTTCATCATCTTCGGATGATGAAGAGGTAACTACTCCCGAACTTGAGAAATGTTATAGAGCTATTGCATGCTTAACCAATATGTTGAAAAAGTCAAAAAATAGGGTTAAATCATTGCAATTAGAAGTTGAACAATTGAAGTCCTCTAGGGATGAGGATGTAGATGATTTGCATGTAGAGATGTTAGAGGATGAGATTAAATCTTTGAAAATTGAAGTTTAACAATTGAAATCCTCTAGGGATGAGGATGTAGATGATTTGCATGTTGAGATGATAGAAAATGAGAACAAATCATTGAAGAGTGAAGTTGAGAGACTCAAGAGTATTCTTGAGAAGTTCTCAACAAGCTCAAAGACCTTAGACATGATCTTGAATGCCCAAATGGCAGTCTACAGTAGGGCCGGTATTGGTTACCGACCCAAAGAACCATCATTTGTGTCTTTGATGTCTAGGACTGATATTAGACAATCTAAGATACCTAGAGTCCAAAGGAAAGTTGTCAAGGCATGGGTGTCTAAGTCTTGTTTAGTAGGTGCTTTAGGTCCCAAGGTTTGGGTACCTAAAACTTCTATTTTTCGAATTGTGTAGGTTATGATTGAGGGGGAGCATCTATCAACTTGGTTCGTTGATAGTGGATGCTCCAAACACATGACCGGGGATAGATTATTATTTACCACACTTCAAAGAAAAAGTAGAGGTAATATTTCATTTGGTAACAATGGTAGTCTTAAGGTCATAGGAATAAGTGACATTCAAATATTCGAATGTCTTAGGATTAAGAATGTCCTTCTAGTCAAGGGGATGACATTTAATCTCCTAAGTGTCAGTCAATTGTGTGATGCGGGTTACACAATTGATTTCCAATCAAGTCAATATCTAGTTAGACAACATGACAATGTTGACACGGTACTAGTAGGAACAAGAGTAGATAACATTTACCAAGTTTCTTTTAAAAGTGCTATTAATGTTTTTGCTAAGTGTCTCATGTCAAAAGAAGAGGAGTCCACCCTTTGGCACCGGAGACTAGCACATGTGAACATGAAGAATATCCGGAAGTTGGCCAACAAGGGACTAGTTCGTGGTTTACCAAGCATCAAGTATGAAAAAGACAAACTTTGTGATGCATGTCAAATGGATAAGCAAACAAAATCTGCACATAAAGGTAAAAACGTTGTAAGTACTTCTACCGCATTGGATTTACTTCATATGGACTTGTTTGATTGTAGCACTATCATATCATTGAATGGAAGTAGATATTGCTTTTTTATCATTGATGATTTTACTAGATATACATGGACTTATTTTCTTAAATGTAAGGATCAAACCTTAGATGTTTTCATTTCTTTTTGTAGAAGAGTTGAAAATGAAAAATCATCAACAATTAAGACAATAAGAAGTGATCATGGAGGTGAATTTCAAAACCAACGATTTTTAGAATCTTGTCAAGATAGAGGGTATAGACATGAGTTCTCCACTCCTAGAACACCACAACAAAATGGTGTTGTAGAGAGGAAGAATCGGGTCTTACAAGAGGCTGCGCGAAGCATGCTCAATAAGTACTCACAACCGAGCTACTTGTGGGTCGAAGCTGTAAATACAGCTTGCTACGTGCAAAACCGAGTCCTCGTCCATAGGTTCTTAGGTAAGACTCCCCATGAACTTTGGTTTGGAAAACCACCTACAGTTAAACATCTTAGGGTGTTTGGTTGTAAGGTGTTTATCCTAAACACCAAGGACCACCTTGGAAAGTTCACGACAAAGGCTGATGAAGGGATACTGGTTGGGTACTCCTTAGTTAACAAAGCCTACCGAGTCTACAATAAGAAATCTAGATTGGTTGAAGAGTCTTCTGATGTGGTTTTTGAAGAAATTCCAAAAGCAAATGACCAATCAGAAAATGTAGAAGGAGTTCAACTCGAACTTAGGAGACTAAGTTTGAATGAAATTCCAATTGTTGTTGATGGTTGATATACTCTGCATCTGCTTGTGATTTGCCTATCTGACTGTTTGGATTGTATGACTTCCGGGCTGTATGCCTCATGACTTGACTTTTATGGCCTTGTGCCGCATTTGCCTTGACTTTGATGCATTGATATGCATCTAATTAGTTGTCTGGTTTTGATGTATGATGCACTTGCCTTTTCAAGCTATGTGTTATGCCTTACTTCTATGACTAGATTTTGTTTATGCTTCATTCATCTGATATTATGAGTTACTATGATTTTGCTTATGATGCCATGTTCATATGATACATATGATTGTTTTGTCATGCCCTATCTTTATCGTATGTTTTCATTTGCTTTCAAAATTCAATCAAATTTTTTGTTGTTTTGGGATACCCCTAGGGCTGAGGGGGAGTATATTTAAACTTAACAGCCCCTCTAGACCCTTTTCGATGTTCGACAAAGGGGGAGAGTATGGTTGGTTAAGTTTGGAATGATAATGTTGTAGGGGGAGGATCCTGATTCCCCTATAATTCTGAAATTTGAGGAAATTGATTTCGAATCCCTAAACTTAAAATCAGGTTGTCAAACAACAAAAAGGGGGAGATTGTTGATGCAGTATGACCCTGATTATTGTTTTGGTGTTGACACCGATTTTAGTTTAGGTTGATGATTATGATTATGATTAAGTCCTGATCGAGGATTAGGCACGGAGTGATTGAAATCCTAACCTGGAGGGTTAGGTGTGGAAAATCCTAGCTTGGAGGGCTAGGTGTGGAAAAGTCCTAACCTGGAGGGTTAGGTGTGAAAAATCCTAGCTTGGAGGGCTAGGTGTGGAAAAGTCCTAACCTGGAGGGTTAGGTGTGAAAAATCCTAGCTTGGAGGGCTAGGTGTGGAAAAGTCCTAGCTTGGAGGGCTAGGTGAAAAGTCCCAACTTGAGGGTTAGGTGAAAAGTCCCAACTTGGAGGGTTAGGTGAAAAAGTCCTTGCTTGGAGAGCTAGGTTGGATGAAATCCTGACTTAGAGGGTCAGGTCCTAGCTTGGAGGGCTAGGTTGGGTGAAACCCTAGCTTGGAGGGCTAGGTTGGAGCCCCTGGATCGGTCTGGTGACCGATCAGGGAAGTTGGCAGGTGCTCCTTCGGGGATCGGTCTGGTGACCGAACCAGCGATGACTGATCGGTCTGGTGACCGATCAGGGAGTATGTGTTTCACTCACTGAATGGCTCCTGATCGGTCTGGTGACCGATCAGGGAGCCCACAAGTGGGTTGAGTTCCCCTGCTGCTCTGCTCCTGATCGGTCCGGTGACCGATCAGAGAGCATCCAGTAGGTTTTTGACAAACCTACTAATCGGCTCCTGATCGGTCTGGTGACCGATCAGGGAGAAACCGTGACCGATCAAACTGAACGATCAACTGTCGCGAGGTTTCTCACCCTGACCGATCAGGCTGAAGCCTGATCGGTCTGGGATCAGCCTGATCGGTCTGGTGACCGATCAGCCAGTGAATTCCTGGTGGGATTGTGGCAAGCTGATTTCCGGATCGGTTTGGTGACCGATCAGGTGATCGGTCAGGATGACTGATCATACGAGCTTGCGATTCCATGTTTCTCACTGGGGAGCGATCAGGTTGGAGCCTGATCGGTCTGGGATAGTCCTGATCGGTCCGGTGACCGATCACTTTAATTCAAACGCGCTGTCAGAAGCTCTGATCGCGCCTGCTTTCACTGATACGCTACTGATGTCACTTTGATCTTCTCTACTATTACTGATATAAGTTTGATTTCATTTGCTAAACCTCTGATTGAGTGTGCAGGTGACAGGAATGGATTCAAACACTCAAGAAGAGTCAATGGAGGCCTTTCCTTGGAACAGGTTTGTCCATTTGCCATCTCAGGTTGCAACGGGCGCTGGCTACTGACTAGAGCTAGTCTGAGGGAAGCTCAGGGAGTCCAGGTGAGCTCAGTGGTAGGCTGGGTGTTGCAGGTGAGCAGCTGGAGGCTGCAGTGAGATGGCGGTGACCTGGTGATCAGAGGGCTGGGACTTAAGGCTTGGTGGCGAACAAGTCTCAGTAACGAAGTTCTCCACGTTGTGTTTGTGCTTGTGCTCGTGCAATCTGTTCCATCATCTTGAGCAAGCACCTGCAATCTTTGAAGCAACCATCTGTTACTTGAGCATTGGGAAGAAGAGTCAGAAGGCTTGGCGAGTCCATCAGCGAGAAGACACGAAGAAGGGGATTCTTGCGTTAGATCTGCGCTGTGTGGAGCTCGGGAGAAGTTTGTCTGAGTTCTTGCTGTCCTAAGTGCTAAGTAAGATCTTTCTTGTGTTTCATTGTGCTTAAAACTCTATCTTTGTTGAAACGCTGTGGAGAGGTTACTCCACCGAGAAGGAGGTTGCTTACTATCCGGATTTTTCCGGGGCTTGATCTGCCGACGATCAAGGCATCGCCCACCTTACGGGCACGCCAAGGAGTAGGGGCAAGTTATCCCCGAACCTTGTAAATCCTCTTGTTAGCGTTCTTGTTCTTGTGATTAACTTAGGGTTTAGTTTACTGCATACTCTGTTTTATTGCTTCCGTTGTGCTACTAAACCTTTGAGTCGCAGAAATTTCAAAAGCGCTAAAACTTCAAGTGTCTGGCTACATTCACCCCCCCCCCCTCTCTAGCCATCCAAGATCCAACAAGGCCCCCGTCCCTGGGCGACAGGAGCGCCCGACCTCTCCCGGCCTATCGGCACTCCTCCGTGTTGTGCGTGTTGCTCTGGTGAAACTCACAATAGGGTCTCCAGTGGGTCGGCAGACATCCTTGAGCCAATTGATGCACGTGCCTATGCTCCATTCCCACTCGGTCGACTGTTCCTCGCGGGCTGCGGATGGGCCCGCCCAGGGATCGTCTATTCTGAGCAGGGCTTGAGGTCGGCGTACTAACCGCCTCCTTCTTCTGAGCGGCTTGTGCTTCCTCCACATTAATGTACTTGACAACCTTTCTTAGCAGGCTGTCGAAGTCCTTCGGCGGCTTCCTGATCAGCGAGCGGAAGAAGTCTCCCTCTTGCAGCCCTTGGGAGAAGGCACTGATCAGCACCTCAGGTCTAGCGGTTGACACGTCTAGTGCCACTCCATTAAATCTTTTGATGTAGGCCCAGAGTGATTCCTTCGGGCCTTACTTCAATGCAAATAGGTTGAGGCTGGTTTTGTGATGCCTCCGACTGCTAGCGAAATGTTGTAGGAATATTCTCCTGAGCTCCTCGAAGCTCGACACGGACCTATTCGGGAGTCGGTCGAACCATCGCTGGGCCGGGCCCGAGAGCGTTGTCAAGAAGGCTCGGCACTTCACGCCCTCGGGATACTGGTGCAGCAGGGCCGCACTCTAGAACTTCATGAGGTGTTCTTCGGGGTCGATCGTTCCAAAATACTCCGGTATGATGAAGAACCGAAGATGCTTGGGCACCGGGTCCTCGAGGATCTGCGAGGAGAAGGGGCAGCGCACTAGGGGGACCGGACGTGGGTCGGCTGGGGCCTTCCCCTTATCTGGGAGCGGTCGGTGCGTCTAGCTGGATGCAGACGTCTCGGCAGGAATCGAATGAGCCTCGTCGTCCCGGGCTCGGTAGAAAGCAGCAGGGAAGGGGACCGAGCCTCCCTCTGGTCGGGCGACATTTCCCCGACCTCCCGAGTGGCCAAGCGCCGAAGGCTCAGGAAATCGAGTCGCTAGGCTACTAGCCTGCAAAGGCCTCTGCGGGGTTTTCTGAGCTCGAGCAGCCAACAAGAGCTCGTACTCTTCGAGAGTAACTGTCACTGTCACTCGGTTGGGATCTTCCATCTTGCACTCTCTATCAGGCAGAAAGCCCTCCTTCTAGCGCCAAATATGATCCTGTCGTAGAGTGAGGTGGACTCCCAAGAGCGAAGTGGACCCGAGTACTAATGATGCTGGCTCCGACCTGTAAGTAAATGACGGTTAGCAACCCGCCGGGAAAAATCCCCGGCAAGGCCCTCCAACGGTCAAGTCAGTCTCTAGTGGAAGGGAAGAAAGCAATAGAACAGTATTGAAAATAACCCTCGCGTGTGTACCTACGAAGTGGGATGCGGAGGACCTTATATAGTCAAGGGGGCTGACACTTCCTGCCCGCGTCTAACACAGGTAAGAGTTGCCGGGGTACGAAAAGCCAAGGTATGTCAGGAGCATACTATGTCAGTGAAACATACTGTGTCAGCCGAACATATTGTATCAGCGGGATACTCGCGATTCGAGCACGAATGGTGTCAGACCTACGCTGGCTCCCGTATCATCTCTGTCTGTATAATGTCAGAGAGTGGGTGTTCATCTAGAGGATGACAAATCCCGAACTGGAGTGCCGACCAACCGCCCCGAGTGAAACCTGGTCATGTGGCGGATACCGTTTGGACTGGAATAGGGCACTCTCCGGATTAAGGAGCGCTCAGGCTCGACCAATCATACTTATGTCAGGGTCAGATAGCTAGGGCATAGAAAGACTACCGATTGGACGCCCACTGGATGCTGCATGGGAGTTCTTAGGCTCGGCAGTCGATAGCTCTCACTAGGGGCTAATGTAGTGTCCATCTCGAGTAGCAAACGGGGTCGGACACTGAACATTTCCCAGGGGGGTCGGGTCGAGGTACATGTGACTGGTCGTTCATTCGGGCAATTTGGGCCGAGTGGGCCTTGAGCCTATGACCCAACCAGCTAGGTCAGTTTACCCATACCCTGTGGACCCCACCGATCCTTATGTGGTGCCAGGCTGGCCGATCAAGCTACACGTGAGCTAGGTCGGGATCAATGTGACCTCCCATCCTGCCTTATCTGCTCATGCGATCTCAAGTCATATTTTGACATCATCTCTTACAATTATAGGGCATATTTAGGTACTTCTCATCTACTATATTATCCCAATTCTGCAAAAGATTATACGCTGGCTCCGGACATGCACACATAGCTAGCCTCATCCGGACATGCACACATAGCTAGCTTCATAGTCATTTATAAAGAAGTAACTCAGGAAATCGAGCAAACTATCACATTGGAGGGTATTTCTACTAGTTTCGTTGGGAATCGACCCTTTCTCAATTCTGTAAATCTACTATGTGTTGAACAACTTGTAGAAATCTCTATGCGAAAACACTTAAATTTGAGATCTCATTGAGCGATCCATGCGAAAGAAAAACTTGTACGAAGTTCGATCTATATAATTAAGGTTTATACCTTTGGTGCGCACCCTTTGCTTATCCCACTCGTCCTTAGTTCGCCGGATCTCTTGTACGTTTAAGTAACTATGCCTCTAAAAGTATCCACACAGACACTATCTTGGCTTTGGAGAAAAACTACCTTAGTTGTACTAGCAACTTTGGGATGGTTCACAAAGCACAAAACCAAAAACACCATCAATTGGAGTTTCGGCCAAGATGGAGAGGAAGAGGAAGAAGGGAAGCAAATGACACTTACTCTCATGCCATTTTCGAGAATGGCTTATATTCATCTCATGAATATGAAGGGATTTTGCCCTTGAGCTTCCCATCACATTAAAGCCAATAAACACAATTAAGAACATGTTTTCCATTTTTAACTTTTTAACTTCTCTTCATCCAATGAAGAAAAACTCTTCATCTTCCTCTAATAATAAATTCATTTAACATTTTAATGAATTATTATCTCATCTAATTGATTGAGTCTAATCTTAATGAGTCTAACTCGAATTAGCTCTCATTTCATAATCTAATTAGATTCATTTGAGTCCAACTCAATTAATCCAATTCGGATCATATTTTAGTCAAACTAAAATCAATCAATCAATCTTCGAAGCATCATGTCCTTTGTGTGTGACCCAATAGATTCTTGTAATGTTGACAATGTATCTAAATCGCTTTAGACACATAAGCAATGAACGACATCCAGTAATGCATCATTGCTACCCAAGTGACGAGTAAGTTGATATCTGACTTAATCTCCATAACTATTATCTCGTATGACTTTCTCCTTTTATTCTCGATATCTAAATTGATCAATGAGACATAGATTGTATTATCCTCGATATCAATTTTTGTGTTTCTTGATCTTTAAGTAGACTCACTCAAGCAAATAAGTCAATATGAGAGGATAGATCCTATCTACATCACTCACATCCCTCCATATAATTAGTACATACCCAGTGATCGTCTTTATAGTTCACCCTGTTACGGGTGACGTTTGACGATACTAAAGTACATAACTCTTTATGTAGGGAGCCGTAATGACTTTAGGTCTAAAGTTATACTAATAGTCACATGAGAAAGTTTATGATACTCATATACCGATCCATGAAACTTTCTCATGGCGGATAAATTCAGTACATATTCTCTAATGTATACTTGATATCTCATATTCATGACTTATGAGATCAAGTTATCAATTGACCTACATTCTAGCCTCAACTCATTAATATTGTCCTTGAATATTAATACTTGACTAGAAATAGTTAAGAGTAGTGTTCTCTACATCATCTCACTATCAATTCAACTAATTGATATAATGTAGATCAAACCTACTATCAAAGGACATAATTATACTTATTCATTGGGCACAATCATGAAATAAATATAATAATAAAATCATGCCTTTATTAAATAGAATATGATATAAAATATTCTCTAAACAATCATCTCATAATTAACTTTAGGGCTAATACTAATACAACTCGTCTATGTCTTAGGGGCTACTTACTATGTCTCCCAAATTATACTTGGGTGGAGTCCCTTTCAATTACATGTGCTACTTAGGTATGATCTTCCACCCATATTCACTTACAAATAGTCAATTATGCCGTCGGGGCTATAGAAAGGTAATTGGTGGTCAGCCCTGACATTCGCGGTTCGATCCCCAACTATGACGTATTTTTTAAGGAATTTTTCCTTCAAATGGGGCGCGAACCTTGAGACGTTGGACTTCTGGACCGTCTGCCACGAGCACTTTCTGATTTACTCTTGGCAGCTGATGAAAAATTTTTGTGAGACCGAATCGATCGTCCGAGATTAAAAAAACCTCTTTAATTATTTTTTTATAAATACCCAAGTATATCCACGAGAAAGACCTACACTTTTTTTTCTCTCTGTGCTTACTTTTTGCATTCTTTCTCCAGCCACATATGATTCAAATTTCGGAAGGACTTTATCAGACAACTTTCGAACCGTCTGGCACTCTTGCTAGTGTATGCAAATTTGATGCGTGTTGTTCAAGCTCCACCTCCGTAACCTCTAGCTTTTACTGTATTAGGGTAGACCCGACCATGGTTCGGAACCGACGGTTCGACGGTTCGGAACCGCCGGTTCGAAGGTTCGGAACCGCCGGTTCGACGGTTCGTGGGAGGTCGACCCTTAACCTTAACCGCCCAAGACGGTTACGGTTCACGGTTCGGAACCGCCGGTTCATGGTCCGGTTCACGGTTCGCCACGGTTCGCCACGGTTCAAGATTATTATATTAAAAAAATTAAAAATTAAAAATTAAAATAAAAAAAATAAATTTTATTAAAAAAGGGCTTGCACTTATATAAGTTGCCTGCGTATCCCCTTAGGGTATAGGGGAATCAAAGCCCACGTAGTTCTTTTACATTTTTACCCTTTTACATTTTTACATTTCTCACTCACTTGCATTTCCTCCCGTTCCCGTTGTATTTGTTCCTTCGGTATCAAATTCTTCGGCTTCGTCTTCTGAAAGTTGCATTCCTTGGATTCGCTTTTCGGCTCTGGTCCAATCATCAAGTAATGCTTGAGCTTCCAATGAGTCGGGAGACATGGTTGATCGTCGTTCATCTAATATGTTGCCGCCGGCACTGAACGTCTGTTCCACAGCAACAGTCGACACTGGAGAAGCTAAAATTTCTTTTACGATCACGGAGAGAACGGGAAAGCTTTGAGCCTTCTGTGACCACCACTTCAAGATGTCGAAGTCTTCGCTATCTGCTTCATTAAAATCAAAAGAAGTCGTAAAATAATTCTCAAGTTCCTGTGTGGAACTTGAGGATCCTCGTGGACGTTTCGTCCGTTCTTTTAATAAAAGTTGGGCTTTTGTAAGTTTTAAATTAGTAGTAGTAGGTTGTTGTGTTTCAGAAATATTAGTTTGTGTTCCATATTTAACATAATATTGATTATAAAGATCATATAAATAATTTCTAATATTATATACAATATTAGCTGGATCCGGAGAGGAAGAATCCTTAATAGGAATTAATGCGTCATAATATAAAGTTAACATTTCTTGCAAAACTTCTAATTTAAATCTAGGATCTAAAGCAAATGCAATTAAATAAATTTCAGGAATTAAATAAAAATATTTTTCCCATTTAGTTTTCATAGCTATTATACATAAAGTTAAAGCTTCATCATTTACATGTTCATTTAATATTAATACTATACTACAAAAATTTACTAAAATTAAATGAGCAGTAGGATAATAAACACCAGAAAGTTGTTCAGTTGCATCGTTAAAAAGTTTTAAAATTTCACAAATACTACTACAAATATTCCATTGTTGTGAAAATAAATATATATTAGTATTACTATTTTGTGCAAAAAATAAACATAATAAATCTTTATATTGAAAAGAATCTTGTAATAATTGATATGTTGAATTCCAACGTGTTGGAACATCACGTGGAAATTTTTTTGGTCGCATTCCATTAGCTTTACAAAATCTACCCCATTGTTTCATCATAGATGGATGAGACCATAAGTATGAAATTGCGGTTCTAATTGGTTGAATATAATTTTGTAAAAGTTTTAATCCATCTTGAACACATAAGTTTAAAATATGGCATACACAACGAATATGAAAAAATAAACCACCAATGACAGGTTGGCAAATAAATTTTAATTCATCTATTGAAGCGGTATTAGAACTAGCATTGTCTAATGATATTGAAAATATTTGATGAGTCAATCCATATTCTTCTAAAACTATGTGTAATAATTGTGCAATGTTATGAGCAGTGTGTGATTCATCAAAAACTCTATAAGCTAATAATCTCTTTTGAAGGATCCAAGAGTTATCAATCCAATGGCATGTTATACCCATATAAGAATGAGTTTGCCAATGATCACTTCAAATATCGGAACATAAAGAAACTTTATTATTTAATTTACTAAATTCTTCAATTAAATTCTTTTTTCCTTGTTTTACTAATCTTTTAATTGTGCGAGTTAGTGTAGTCCTAGGTATACGTTTAGCAGCAGGATTAAGAGATTCTTTACACAAATCTTCAAATGTGCATTTAGCTCCAAAACTAAAAGAAAGATGTTCTACGGAAACAAATTTAGCTAATGATTCTCTTAATTTATTATCTGAATATAAAAATAAACCAGAATCAGTACTACTACCGCTAGAAAATCTAGATAATTGTGTTTGAGAGCGGTCAAGCCCATATTCTGTCGGGTGCTTCGTTTCTACATGTCGTTTCAACGACCCATAGCCGCCGCCGGCTTGGAATTTGTAGGAAGCATTACAATGCTTGCATTTTGCACGCATTTCTCCCGACGGAAGTGTGACCTTCTCAAAATGTTTAGTGAAAATAGACGATTTTAAAGGAGGATTATCCCGAACCTTAGAAGTAATCGCATCGGTACTTCCTTGCGTTTCGGGGATCGGAGGGCGTTGGGGCTGAGCCTCGGTCTCATCATCGGTAGATTGAATTTGAAGGTTGGGATCCTCGTATGCAATTTCTTTTCCCCTCCAAGATCGAGATGATGAAGCTCCGTGACCTCCTTCCATTATCGTCAATGAAGAACGCGGAGAGAAGTTGAGAGTTAGAGAGTTGAGAATGAGAGATTGAGAGAAGAGAAGTTGTTTTGTGAGTGAAAATGATGAAATGAACTCCCTATTTATAGAGTTCAGATCATAACGGTCACTAAATCGTAGCCATTGATCAAAAAACGGTCAAATGATCTCATCCGTTCAAAAAAAAAAATACCCAACGGCACTGAACCGGCGGTTAACCGCCGGTTCAGTGCCGTTGGAACCGGCGGTTAACCGCCGGTTCACGGTTCCGGGGGCCTGGAACCGGAACCGGCCCGGCATCCTGCCGGGCCGGTTCCGGGGGCCTGGAACGGCCCGGCGAACCGGGTCAACGGGCCCGTTGACCCGGGTCGGGTCCGGGCTGGACCCGGCCCGGGGTCGGGTCTTTCTAAGGATAAGGATATTGAGTTGATTAGAGACGGATAAATTTATTATAATTATATTAATTAGAGATCAATTTTTAATAGACGCATATCCTTAGGAATATGAGTAAGAGCGTTCAATTTAGCTGCAGTCAGGGCCGGTCCTAAATTTTAAAGGACCTTATGTAAAAATAATAATAATAATAATAATAATAATAAAATGATGTTATAGAAATAATTTTATTAACATAAGTGGGTAAAGGAAGAAAAAAATATTTTCAATTTTTTGGATAATTTTAAAAAAATACATAGTATTTTAAAAGTTATATTTATATTCTTCTTAATTTATTTTTATATTATTTTGTTTGGATGAATAAATATTTATTATTAATTATTTTAAATAAAATTTAAAAATTATAAAAAAAAGGGGCCCCACCTCTGGTGGGGTCCTGTGTAGCTGCCCCAGGATGACCACCCTGGGGACGGCTCTGGCTGCAGTTATAAATTAACTCTATAATTTATCTCTCTTCACATAATTTAGACTATAATTTATCTATCTTCACATAATTTAGACGCATTGTTATCCATCTTAACACTCCACTTCTAAGACGGATTTCCACCACATCAAATCCAATTGTTTGAGCTGAATTATTTCTGATGTGAATACATACTTATAGCTAAAGGAGTAGATAAGGCCAAAGAATAACTTGGATCAAATCTTCTATTAAAGTCAACTTCTGTAACTTAGAAGAGATGTATATATTTTTGATCTTTAATTGTCACCTGCATACCTACTCTCCTTTTAAATTACAAAATGCAAACCATTCAATTGCTTGTGCTGAATAATTCCCATGTAAATATATTCTTACAGCTAGAAAAAAGAGACAAGGAGACGAGACCAAGAGTTGACTTCTATTTTATCTTTTATTAAAACAAAAGTTGTATCTTTTTTTCTCTTGCTTTGTCACCTAAATACCTACTCTCCTATTAAATTGCGAAAGGCAGCCATCAAAGCACGTCATAAACGAGCTTCATTTCTCCCAGAACTTGCACATCAACGCTCTAACGTCGTGTATTATGTAAAAATATTTTGATAAATTATGTTATCAGTGAATTATCTTTAAATCTTCAATTACATCTTCAACTTTATTCTCAGTCTTTATGTAATAAAAAGTTTATTTTCACTCTTTGCATGTAAAATTTTATTTGTTTCAGCTCCCTAATATATATTGATTTACTTGATAGTCCTCATTATTTTTAAATACAAAATGTCCAAAATGAGATATAACTCCTTCAGAATTCAATATCATATAATTAAAATCTAGTATATTTTTTTATCAAATTTAGTACCATCCTTTTTTCGAATGCAGTAATAAGTATAATTCTTTTTAAATTTAGTATATTTAAATTAATTTTAATATATTTTCTGTTAATATATTTTTTGTCAAATTAAGTACAATTTTTTTTCTGCCTGATCAATTGATTAAGAGTTCATACTAATTGATTAGCTTAGAATAAAATGATTAGATAATATTCAATTTGATAGAAAATATATTACAATTTAATTAAATAATATTGAATTTATGAAAAATTATATTTTATTTTAGATTTTTTGTATCTAAAAAATTTAGGATAATTTGATGAATCTATAGTTGAAACAAATGAAAATTTATATGTAAGGAGTGAAAATAAATTTTTCTTAACGTAAGGATTGAAGAGGAAATTAAATTTAAAGGTAGGAAGTTTAGGATAATTTTTACTTACGTTATTCAACCAACAAATAAAATTTTATCATATTCAATTCTAATTTGTGTTAATTCTATACCGCGTGTTACGGAAGAATCCTCCGTACGAAGGAGCCCCTCTCCACCAACTGAACAGGGAGAGAATCCAGGCCGCATAAATAAAAAGATATTTTTAAAATCGACCTCTAAATATACCTATTTTTAAATTTTAACCTCATACTTCACCTAACTTATAGCAGCGTTGACAGCCCGGATAATGATGCAGCGGTGGGCAATATGGTATTTATCTGATAATTGAAAAAAAAAATTATTAAATTAGATTGAACTAATCAATCTTAAAAATTAATCGATGTAGATTAATTAATATTGACATATTTAATTCATTTAATCTTAAATCATTCCCGGTTAACGGTCAAGCGTGATCCACAGCGTTGCAAAGAACACATTTTGAAAAGGACGTTTTTTTTTGGGATCCAAGGACGACAAACGTCCCCTCTATCATTCCTAATAATCCCATGATTTTTATTTTTAAAAGAAAATGTTGGACTTTTGAATCGGCTGTCGTGGGTGTTTCTCGATTTATTCTGACGACTGATAAGAAATTTTTATAGAACTGGATGGATCGCCCGAGTTCGATGTTACCTAACCTCGTTAATCGCTTTTTTTCTAATAGTATCATGATTTACTTCCTCTATATTAATCCTGAAATGTATTGACGGAGGCGTTAAGAACGAGTGAATGACCTAGCCACCTTTAAAATTACACTGCTACTCTTAGGGTGCGTTTGGTTGGGGGTTATCCTTGATAACCTTGATTATCCATCCAAGGTTATCAAAAAAAAAAAAATCTTGTTTGATTTAGATAATCAGCGATTCTCAAGTAATGATCGATGCCCGACACGTCAGTAAAAAGGGCATGCAGCCCAGAATCGAAAAACCTTAGGAAAGTAAGATTTTTCTTGATTCCGGAGTTATAAAACCTATCTTTCCAAAATTATCCTCTAATATTTATCTTAGCAAAAGAGACATTATTCACGGGCAACCACCGGCAACGACGGCGGGCGACCACCGCCGACGACCGGGGACCGGCGACCGACGACCAACGACCATTATTCGCGATCGGCGACCGACAACGGCCACTGACAACCATTATTCGCAGCCGACGACTGGCAACAATGGCCGACGACCACCACCAGCGACTGACCATTATTCGCGGTCAACAACCGACAACGACGGCCGGCGACCACCGTCGACGCCCGACGACTGAGGGTACGAATATGCGTATAATATCATTTTACTTTTTTATTTTAAATTTACAAGCATATAATATTATTATACTTAAATTTAATTAAAGAATAATATGATAAAATATTATATTATGTAATAGACTATTAACTCTAAACAAACAAGATTTTATTTGAATACCTAAATTGAATCAAACAACTTCAGGTTATGTTTCATTCCTTGTTACCTTGGTTATGTTATTACTTAGTAATCACATAACAAAGGTTATATCTGATAACTTGAACCAAACTCACCCTTAGTGTACTATTTGACTAATTTTAAGTTCTCAAGATGGCAAAAGGCGATTCGTTCGGCCCCAGCACCCTCGTCAACCCGTCTCAAGGTCAACACATAGGAGGTAAATCAAGGGGTTACTAGCTCAGATACTGTGGCTAGCGCGTGAAGAAGGCGGGCATACTTGCTTTGCCAAATTTTGATTTTTAGATATCAAGGTAGTTAATTTTAAGTTCTCATAGAATGGATTGATGGTTAACACATGAAACATTATCATTATAAAAAATGATTAACGAGATTTTTCCAACCTCGGCCGACCGGCCCGACCTAACGGAAGTTTCCCACCAGCCGCCAGGGTAAATCGGGAAACGCTCGCAGTGGGCGGTCTAGAAGTCCAACGTCCCAGGATTCGCATCCCATTTGAAGGAAAAATTCCTACAAATATGTCATAGCTGGAGACATAGTTTGCAGAATCGCGATCCTGGATCGTAGGATCGTACGATCCTACGATCCTACGATCCTACGGCAGAAAACAATCCAGAATCGCGCAGAATCGTTTTTTGTAGCAGGATCGCAACAGGATCGGTAGGATCGGACAGGATCGGACAGGATCGTATAGGATCGGACAGGATCGGAACAGAATCGGAACAGGATCGATGAAAGCTTTAAGAGGTCATAACTTTTGACTCGGATTGAACCACGTGACCTATAATATATCAAATTGAAACTCGTTCAAAGATCTACAAGTTAGTTTTAAGATTGAATCCCAAAAAATATTGTTTAAAGCCTTTTCAGAGGCCCAGAAGATTATTAATCTTTTTTATTATTTTTTTTATCTTTTACATCGTTAGTGTTAGTGTTTTAAGATTATTTAAATATCTATTTAATTATTTTTTAGTTAGTTTTTGATTAATAATATTATGTTATATTTTTTTTCTAAAATGATGAGTCTTTAGATGTCTATTATCTAATAAGTTGACAATTAAATTGGATCATCTTGTAATAAATAGAATATTCTTGAAGTTAAACGTGATTATTTTCATTATAGTGTTAATAAAAATTGTATATTTTTTCATTTTAAGGGTTTTTGATAGGATCGTACGATTTTACGATCCGATCCTGACCGATCCTGACCCCAAATCGATCCTGTGTAGGATCGCGATTCTACGAACCTTGGCTGGAGATTAAACCATGGATATCTAAAATAGCAATTAATCATCCTACCACTGCACCATAGTCCCGAAAATGAAACGTTATCATTATAAGATCCATAGATCAAATCCTAATAAAATTAAATGTATATCCTTATGCATTACTCATTATCCAAATTAATAACTCTCGAAATGAATTGAAGGAGGCTGAAAGAATGAATCACCTTTTTTATCACATGAGATAACATATTCATTTAATATTAATTGTAACAAGATAAAATCATAACTATTAATCTCAGACTTATTATATACAACAACATTCCTATCATAACAAATACAAATCATAATTATTACCATTTAAATTTATCCTATTTAACATCATTCATATGGTAACAATTACAAACTATAACTATTACAACATCTATAACTACTATAAACTAGTTATCTTTTTAATTTTCATAACCCAAACATTCAAATACCCAACCCTACAAACCAACCACTGAATAAACTGGAAAGTGCGAATAACTGAAATTCAAATTATGAATACATGAAAATTACTTAAGCCTTTTATCATTATATCATTGCCCGGGAAGCAAAAAAACTTGTTACAATTAAACTTATCTTGTCTATACATGTCATTTTACAAAAGTATGAAATGGGATGGAAAGCTGGCACCCACGTGATGGTACATTGCAGCAGTAGCAATTTTATTGAAACCAAAGTAATTAAACATCTTAATCATTATCATAACACCCTCCAAATATTGAAATGAACAAAAACCACATGACTGTTCCAATAAACATTTTCCGCTGACTAAAATAAACATTTTGAGCGGTGGGAAAAAGGATGAAGGCAACTTGATGAGTTACAGCCTCCTTCCCCTTCTTCCACCCTTTCTGCGAGTGCTATCCGTGGGTATGGGAGTTACATCCTCTGTAATAGGAGAAAAAGAATTTAAAAGGGAGATGAAATATCCCTAGCATAAATTTTAAGATATCTAAAAAAAGAAAGAGTTCCCAAAAACCCAAACAATGCTTAAACGAACTTAACAAGAAACAAGTAAATTTCAAACATGTTGTCACAAGAGAAAATGGATGCCCATCACCTATATTTATTTTTAAAAAAAACATGCAGCAAGGTGAATAAATAGAATCAGGTGATGCCAAAATTTGGAGATGCCAAAATTAATGAATCAGGTGATACATGTGTCTGAAAAAACAATGATCTAGACCAAACCAGAGCACTACCAGTTACGGACCACGAGGAAGAAAACAAAAATCTAGTAATAGGAAAAGGACTTGCCAATACGTCCAATTTTCATGCCAGCCCGAGCAAGTGCCCTTAATGCTGATTGAGCACCAGGACCAGGTGTTTTTGTTTTGTTCCCGCCAGTGGCTCTTAGTTGAATATGCAAAGCAGTAATACCGAGTTCCTACAAAGCAACAAGCGAGAAAACAATCACAACACCGTAACCAGTTTAAACAAAGCGTGAATATCCCAAAAATAGCAAGGCAAAGGACAGACTTTGCATCTTTGTGCAACATCTTGTGCTGCAAGCATAGCTGCATAGGGAGATGATTCATCCCGGTCAGCCTTGACTTTCATTCCACCTAAAACAAAAGAAAATTCCAAGTCAAACACATTTATTGAGATTAAATAGAAGAAAAACAGAAGTAGGAAAGGTGATGGTATGAATAAAAACATAGGTGGAGAGCCGAATAAAGCTCCCATAAACATGTGATGTATATAGGAAAATAACCCTTTCAAGATTGCATGAGATGGTAATTTCTTCATTACAGCATGTACTACGCTTATTCAATTTCCAGAAAATTTTATCCGACAATAACCTCTTAAAATCAATCGTTTCTACTCTATTAAGCTAAAAGAGATGAGATGCTTCCACTTTCATAATCTCATCTATGATTCTGTGATTCTTCTAGAAAAGTCTAGTTATCAAAAGCATACTAACAAATTAACTCAGTGAGTAGGCTTTGCAAACTCAAATAAGATACATACAGATAGTCTTTTGAACAGCAGATTTCATACAACAACAATGTACTTAACCAAAATAATCACCAAATCCAAAACACAATGGCATTGATAGTTTGGAAGAAAAATCAACAGAACCTTTTTCAGATAATCAGTTTTTGGTTTGCATAACATCAAAAAGACTAAATATGAATGTGCTCCTCTTCCATAAACTAGGCACACTTCACAAGACATTGGCAAGAGATATCCATTGAACAAAAACAGATGGCAGCATAGAAACACAGCACATCTCTAGTGCTCATATTTATGATAATCAAATGCCAAACCAGAAGGGCCTAAAATTCAATGAAACGAGGAAAGATCTCAAAGAAAAACTCTTTTGAAACCAAGAAATTGATATCGCATGGTCATGACTCAAAACGCTTCCACAAAATAGAAGGAAGGCGATCTTAAGGGCCATGCTTCAAGAACTAGAGAACAATTGATTAAGCTCAGCCATGTATATACGATAATAAAATTTATAAGCATGCATCTGGGAACACTTAACAAGAAATGTGTTCCTACTAAATCAAATTGAAAAGCAATAAGAACAACTACGAAAAAGCTCATATTGCCATCGTAACACATTGGTGTTGCTTAGATAGAAGACAGCTTGCTAGTGTCAATTGAAGCTAGTACAGTTAACAATCATCATATGGATGTGAGAAAATGAAATATAGACACTATGTCAATACCTGTAATACGAACAAGTGTTTCCCTCCCAGGTAAATCTGTAACATGCTGCAAGTTCGTAAAAATATTTGAGAAAAATCAAATCTTTATCGCATCTTTAAATCCAACTCATCAGAAAGAGGATATATTGACTCACAATGAAAGTATCATTGAAAGAAGCAAAGATGTGGGCAACACCGAATACTTGCTCTCCTTCCCGCACCGTAGGCCCAAGCGTCACATTCTCCTCCTTGGGCTCCCGAGTCTTTTTTCTTCCGGACTACATAATCGACAGGTAAAAAGCATTCAAACATCAGACTAGTTAAATGAGAGAAGTAGTGGAGATCAAATAAATTACGTAGATGCAAATCTGCAGCCCCGTAAACTCGCAGTTAACAGAATGCAAAATAATTAATCGCTCACCATGGTACAGTGTGACGAGAGAAAAAACCAGCGGCGGCGGCAACAAATCTCTCGTGTTTCGACTGGGTGGATGAATAAACCCTAGTCTTACTCGCCCTATTTAACATGCTGAAGCCAGGTTACATGCAGGTCGATGCACTATAGAGATGTTGGGCCATTTATTATATTGTTGTGTTTTACTTGGGCTGAGCCCAAAAGAAAGAACCCATTTAATTAAATATAATAAAATATTTATGACAGCTGTGGGATTTGAACCCACGCCCTTTCCGACCAGAGCCTAAATCTGGCGCCTTAGACCACTCGGCCAAACTGTCGCTTGTGAGTGTTTGTATTTTTTTTCATATTAAACATAAATTCTTTGCTGGCTTCTCTCCAACTATAATGGAGTTTATTTTATTCTGATTCTAGCGACTTCCCGATCGTCAAGTAATTAAAAGATGGGACGAGTTTTTATTTTTGAGATATATATCCGTCAAAAATTAATCTGTTCAATTATAATAAATATATCATTCTCTAACCATCTTAAACTCCTCATGAGGACATTTAATTGTTCAATCTCAATCGTTCTTGTGATTGTTTTGTTATCTAGTAATCCCTTGTTGTAGTGTTCTTTATCATTGATATAGATAAAACCAAATTACTAAAAGAGATAGACCGTATCCTGCATTTCTCATTTTTATCTTTCTATCTCAATTTAAGTTCAATTTAAGAAGAGTTTTTTTTACGACTCGGATTTATGATGATAAGGTTACAATAATTTTACCAATTTACCAAAATCTCCTTTGCCTTTCCTATGAATTTGCAATTGAGAAATAATGTGTAGAGTGAAAATGAATGTCTCAGTAACAAATGTGATCGTTAATTGATTGTATATTCGACGTCTAATTGTCGATCGGATATCACTGGCGACCTCCGATGCCTTGGGAGACGGTGAACCCATCGGGATCGACGACAACGATGAACCCATCGAAATCGACGATAAATGATATAAGATCGTAACTGTGACGATCCCGACGGGTTCATCGTACCCTCAGGGTATAGTTTGGTTCAGGCGCCGATAGTGTCCGATCGACAATCCAACATCGGACGTACCATTAATTGACGGTTAAATTATTCACTGAGACATTCACTTTTACTATATATTTCATAACTCTTTGTAATTAATTTGTACATCAAGTGCAATCAGATTGGGAGCACGACTAATAATATATATATATTGATGGGGTTAAATAGCCCGTGGCGGGCATGTGGGATGAAAAAGCTACGTGGCAAAACGCGACGAGTCTGAGCGACTCTCCTTTCAAAGCTATCAGGGCCTCCTCGGGAAACACACCGTGGAAGATCAGATCCGAAAACCCCTCCCGGGAGCACCCTGGGAAGTTGGGTCCCGAAATCACCTCGGAGAAGTAGAGCGCCCGCAATCGCCCGGGCCAAAAGACCCTGAGATCACCTCGGGGAAGCGGAGCCGAAGCTGCCTTTGACCTTAAGCAACGGTCCCCCTTCCATCGATGATCTACGGATAAGCATCCCTACTATCGTGGAGTCATCATGACCCATGAATGTCGCAACGGGTCGAAACACGTAATGACAGCGTGGACCGTTTTAAAGACTATCTAGTAACCGCCAAAGGGGGGGCGTGGCATAGATTATGGGGACGCGCCAAAACAACCGCCACAGGTATAAAAGGTAGTCGAACCCCTCTGATAAAGGGGCGCGCACTCTCTACTACTTATACATTTTGCTGCCTTCTATTCTTCTCCATCAAGACACTGACTTGAGCGTCGGAGTGGGCTCCACCGGACAACCTCCAGCGTGTTCCCCTAACGCTCGTGTTGATCTCGCAGGGCGCGAAGTTCTTCCCCTCCCGTCAACATCCACATAGGCTGAACCTCGGTGACTGGCCATCGACATCGATTCCTTCCAGAACAAGTTTGGCGTTGTATGTGAGAATCCAGTAACGCACCAGAAGGAGCACCGATGGCAAGACCGGAGGGACAAACCATTGTCCTAACGAGAGAGGAACTGGACCGCTTGGTGGCCAACGCCATCAAAGAAGCACTTGAGTAGCACCAAGTCGAACAAGCTACCTCAGCAAGAGGCTCCTGCGCGGGAGGAGATCCCTAGAGTCTCCATCTCGCACTCGCGGAAATCCGTCACACCAGTGGGACGACGGGACGGAGTAGCCTCAGGTCCCCAAAAAGACTCTGCCAGAGATATCGAGAAGGCCCACTCGGTAGCCTCCAACCCAGAGGCACGAAAAAGGACAAGGGAAAAGGGAGGAACCTAAGGCCTTTCACAAGGTTCCCTCTACTCCCTTCTCATCTGAGATTGTGGAAGACCCCATGCCGAAGCAGTTTCGTGGGCTTGGGATCGCCGATTATGACGGGAAGACGGATCCGGAAGATCATGTCTGCAAGTTTGAGAATGCGGCACTCCTGCACCAGTATACTGACGGTGTAAAGTGTCGAGTGTTCCTAAACACCCTATCTGGAGCAGCCCAACGATAGTTCCAGATGTTGCCACAAGGTTCTATCAACTCCTTTGCGGAGTTCAAAACCACCTTCCTCCACCACTTCGCTAGCAGCCGCCGTTATCAGAAGACGGCGCTCAATCTATTCGCCCTCAAGCAAAAGTCGAATGAACCGCTTAAGGAGTACATCCAGCGGTTCAACAGGGTGGCGCAAGACGTGCCCAGTGCAACGTCGGAAATCCTCATCAACGCCTACACCCAAGGGCTTGAGGAAGGGGATTTCTTCCGATCCCTGGTGAAGAAGCCCCCCATCAACTTCGATGATCTGCTGGGGCGTTCTGTCAAGCATGTTAACGTGGAGGAGGTACAATACGCCCGCCGCAAGGAACCAGCCAGAGTCCTCCCTCCAGCCATTCCCCGGTCTGAAAGGAGGGAGCCCCCAACTCCAACTCAAGGAAATGACCTTCACCTCGGGAACGACTAGTGGGAGGGGGGGGGGTAGGCGAAGGCTGGTTGAGACAGTCGATACCGAGCAGCTGGAGTCACTGCCGAAGTACTGCAGTTTTTATGGCAGTACAACACACTCCGCCGAGGAGTGTCACGCCTTAAAGAAGAAATTCAGTGAGGAAGCAGACACCAAACCTCGAAGAAAGTGGAATAAAGGGGGATATCGCCGAAGGTCTCCACGGCGAAGCCTCTCTCCTCGGCGGCAGCAGACCAGGGAAAACAAGACCCAACATCGGTCTCGGTCACGGTCGCGAGGAAGGAGTCGGGGGCCTGCATCCCGAAAATCTCTCTCCTTAGAAAGAGATCCCCACAAGGGCAAGGCCTCTATGCGTGGCCCGCCCTCGGGACATGTTGGAGTAATATCCGGGGGACCCACTTAAGGAGATTCTCACCGGGCAAGGAAGTCTTATACCCGATGACTGGAAAACTACTCCATTGGGACGAGTCGGAGCCAAGAGCATGGTTCTACAATTTCTTTCGATTCAGCAGACCTGGAAGAGGTGGAAGCTCCCCATGAAGATGTCATAGTAATCCTAGCCCGCATCACCAACTACGAGGTTAAGCGCATCTTCGTGGACACAGGAAGTTCCGTGAACATCCTGTACAAGACGGTTCTGGACTAGATGCAGATCAACAAGGATGAGCTACTCTCGGTCTCAACCCCATTGTTCGGCTTTACGGGGTATCGAGTACAGCCGATAGGGGAAATCACCCTATCACTCTCATTAGGTAGTGACACGTTGGAGAGGACCAGGAGGACGTCTTTCTTAATTGTGGACACTCCCTCCTCCTACAACGCCATCCTGGGCCGCTCGACGCTCAGTGTCTTCCAGGTGGTGGTCTCTGTCTACCACCAGAAGATAAAATTCCCCGTAGACGACCGAGTGGTTGAAGTTAAAGGGGATCAGCTGGTGTATCGGCGATGCTACAGCGGGAAAATCAGGTCAGAGTCCCAGAAGAACCCAAAGGCTTCAGAAAGCTAGCCGGAGGAGGCGGTTATGCACAGGGGGAGAGGGACAAAAGGCTCGAGAGGCCTGGGCAGGCCAACTATCTCTAACCCTTCCGGTTCCGGTAAGGTTTACCTTGCATATTATGTACCCACCTGTGTATTTTTGTTGCCTTGCAGCGAATCCAAGCAATAAAGGTGGCCTCTCCAAAATACCAATATAATGTCCCACCGATGTGGCAAAAACCCTAATACCTCGCGGTGCTGCGGATGTCCGGGGTACTTAGGCTTGATCTGGGTTGCTATGGACTCCCAACCAAGGATAAAAACCCTAATGCCTCGCGGTGTTGCGGATGCCCGAGGTACTTAGGCTTGGTCTGGGTTGCTACGGACTCCCAACTAAGGATAAAAACTCTAATACCTCGTGGTGTTGCGGATGCCCGGAGTACTTAGGCTTGGTCTGGGTTGCTACGGACTCCCAACCAAGGATAAAAACTCTAATGCCTAGCGGTGCTGAGGATGCCTGAGGTACCTAGGCTTGGTCTGGGTGCTACGGACGCCCGACCAGGTATCCAAAACCCTAATGGCTCGTGGTGTTGCGGATGCCCGGGGTATTTAGGCTTGGTCTGGGTTGCTACGGACTCCTAACCAAGGATAACAACCCTAATGCCTCGCAGTGCTGCGAATGCCCAAAGTACTTAGGCTTGGTCTGGGGTGCTACGGACTCTCAACCAAGGATAAAACTCCTAATACCTCGTGGTGCTGCGGATGCCCGGGGTACTTATGCTTGGTCTGGGTTGCTACGAACTCCCAACCACGGATAAAATCCCTAATGCCTCGTGGTGCTGCGGATGCCCGAGGTACTTAGGCTTGGTCTGGGTGCTGCGGACTCCCAATCAAGAATAAAAACCCTAATGCCTCGTGGTGCTGCGGATGCCCGAGGTACTTTGACTTGGTCTGGGTGATGCGGACTGCCAACCAAGAATAAAAAACCTAATGCCTCGCGGTGCTGCAGATGCCCCAGGTACTTAGGCTTGGTCTAGGTGCTGCGGATGCCCGAGGTACTTAGGCTTGGTTCCGGGGCTACGGACGCTCGACCAAGTAACCAAAACCTTAATACCTCGCGGCGCTGCGGATGCCCGAGGTACTTAAGCTTGGTCCCGGTGCTACCGACACCCGACCATGTAACCAAAACCCTAATACTTCGCTGTGCTGCGGATGACCGAGGTACTTAGGCTTGGTCTGGGTGTTACGAACTCCCAACCAAGAATAAAAACCCTAATGCGTCGCGGTGCTGCGGATGCCCGAGGTACTTAGGCTTGGTCCCGGGGCTACGGACGCCCGACCAAGTAACCAAAATCCTAATACCTTGCGGTGTTGTGGATGCCCGAGGTACTAAGGCTTGGTCCCGGTGCTACGGACGCCCGACCAAGTAACCAAAACCCTAATACCTTGCGGTGCTGCGGATACCCGAGGTACTAAGGCTTGGTCCCAGTGCTACGGACGCCCAACCAAGTAACCAAAACCCTAATACCTCGCGGTGCTGTGGATGCCCGAATTACTTAGGCTTAGTCTGGGTGCTACGGACTCCCAACCAAGAATAAAAACCCTAATGCCTCGTGGTGCTACGGATGCCCGAGGTACTTAGGCTTGGTCTGGGTGCTACGGACTCCCGACCAAGTAACCAAAACCCTAATACCTCGTGGTGCTACGGATGCCCGAGGTACTTAGGCTTGATCGGGGGCTACGGGCTCCCGACCAAGGGGGCGAGACCTTGATGACTCGCGGTGTTTAAGGTGCCCGAAATACTTAGGCACTACAGAAAAAACGTTAACACAATCTACAAGACAAATGGACGCCAAAGCATGCACGAGATAGTAAGGTAAAGAAATGTTGTCATTTAAATCAAAACGGGTACAACAAAGCCAAGCCTCCAGGGGAGCACATAATCCTACAACTCCCGGGAGTTCCTTCCAAACTCGGCCGACACTCATAAACTTGGGTCCGCATCTGGAGGCAGAAATTGAGACTTTTTCAACTGGTCAATGGCCCCGTGGAAGCCTTGATTCAAGCGCTTCATTACCTGGTCAGCGATGATAGCGCCAAATTCATTCGACTCCAAGAACTTGACCTTGAAGTCTGCCTCGGCCTCTCTACTGCTCGAAGTATCAGCCGTCCGAAGGGAGCACAGCTCAGCCTCGGCAACCTCATTGGCGCGCTTCAGCTGCTCTATTTCGGATGACATTCTATCTTGTTCTGCCAGGGCCTCCTTGAGTCTGTCTGACATGACCCACATCTCTGATCGAGCCTGAGCCAGGTCATCCTCGAAGACCGACAAGCGATCAGACGCCATCACGAGGTCATCCTCGAAGACCGACAAGCAATCAGACGCTATCACGAGGTCATCCTCGAAGGCTACGTTCATGAAGAAAGGGGGGATGGGGAAACGGAGCCCTGACTCTACCTACCCCAAGAAGAAGGTAGAAAATCCTGCGGGAAGCTCCACTGGCGTCTGGTCTACCCTGGGGATAACCACCGCCATGTCAACCGGGATGCCGTAGGCTTCAATGGTCGCCTGCAGAGCCTCCGGTCTCACTCTCGAAGTGGCAGACTCGTACCACTCCACCCGGTAACCTTCCATGATTCCTAAGGGAAAAGACAAGGAGGAGGCAAACTACTTACGTTCAAAAGAGTCCTTAGAGAAGAAAAGGGAGACGAGGTGCACTCAGTCCCAAAGTCAGAAGTTGGTCGAACGACCTCGCCTTCCCTTCTTATACCAAGGAAGCCGCCTGCGCGAACGCAATAGGGACGGAACACGTGGAAAGCAAGAAACTGCCATATCGGGTCTGTGCCAGAGACAGTCGTTTGACGTAAGCCAACTATAACGGCGCACGTCAGTAAGAGGTCGTGAAGAGGGCCGCTGAAGCACATGGCGATGGGGCATTCGTAGAAGGACCTTGTCGCCATCAAAAAGCGTCATGCGCCTTTATAACGGAGGGACATGTATCATGACGGTACCTCGAAAGCCATAGAGGCCTTTCGGGAAAGACAAAACCAAAAAGGGATTTCCTAGGGCCCCGGGGTAACCCCTACAATCCTAGGACCCCGTATAACTACTAAGGGAGCAGTAACGAGTGCAAGGACCCACCGGGATACAACTTCTTCACCACCACACTAGTTCGATCAGTCAATCACACTTTCTTCGATCAGACTTAAAGGGAGGGACTTTGTGATGGGGTTGAATAGCCCATGACGGGCATGTGGGATGAAGAAGCTATGTGACAAAACGCGAAGAGTCTGAGCGACTCTCCTTTCAGATCTATCAGGGTCTCCTCGGGAAACACGCCTTGGAAGATCAGATCCGAAAACCCCTCCCGGGAGCACCCCGGGAAACGGGCTTCGAGAACACCTCGGGGAAGTAGAGCGCCCCCGATCGCCCGGGCTAAAAGACCCCGAGATCACCTCGGGGAAGCGGAGCCCAAACTGCATTCGACCTTAAGCAACGGTCCCCCTTCCATCGCGGATCTACGGATAAACATCCCTGCTATCGCGGAGTCATCATGCCCCATGAATGTCGCAACGGGTCGAAACACGTAACAACGACGTGGACCATTTCAAAGGCTATCCAGTAACCGCCAAAGGGGGGATGCGACATAAATCATGGGGATACGCCAAAGCAACCGCCACAGGTATAAAAGGTAGTCCAACCCCTCCGGTATAGGAGCGCGCACTCTCTACTACTTATACATTTTGTTGTCTTCTATTCTTCTCCATCGAGACACTGACTTAAGCGTCAGAGTGGGCTTCGCCGGATAACCTCCGGCGTGTTCCCCTAATGCTCGTGTTGATCTCGCAGGGCGCAGAGTTCTTCCCTTCCCGTCATCATCCACGTAGGTTGAACCTCGATGACTGACCATCGACGTCGATTTCTTTCAAAATATATATATTGTTTTTTGATAATTCAGATATTTGAGTGTTGAGCTCAATTAATCCAGCGCAATCAGATTGGGAGTACAACTAACAATATTTTTTTTTAATTCAGATATCACGACCTTCCCTTTGAGCTTAGTATTTGGATTAGTAATTTTCGATCGAAATTGATTTCTATCGTGTTAAACCTAAAACAGATAAGAATCAGCTTTTATCCTCCTGATTTTTCGTTCTGCCGACGAAAAATATGCTACTGTAGGTTAGGATTTTCTTTGGAGGATATTTTGATCTGAATTCAGTAGGTACAGTTTGAATAGAGTATTAAAGATGGGGGAGGGAGCAGAGGAATAGACACGGCCTCGCTTCCATTGTCCAGGATTATTCGCCCAAATCGTATGTATATTAATTTGATTTGCCCGACGTCACTTCTTGCAAAAACCTCACCTCTGCTATAAAAATTCCACCTTTATCAATTAACCCCCCCGCGATATGGGTTTTGCTCCCCCTCCGCCATGTCTCTACTCACCCTAGACCAATTTCTCTCGCAATCCCCCCTCGCTTCCTTCCCTCCCAGAGGCTACCTCGTCGGGGACGACGCGCCGGCAGCGGAGCCGACTAGGCAGAGCATGTACTTGGCCGACAAGCCCCGTGGCGTCTACTTCTGCAACAACGCAGGATTGACGCCGCCAGAGCCGCAGCAGGAGCAGATGGTTCTGGCGGAGAGCAGCAGCGACGACCACGAGGTCAAGGCGCCCAAGAAGCGGGCGGAGACTTGGGCGCAGGAGGAGACGAGGTGCCTCATCACGTTCCGGCGAGAGATTGATGGACTGTTCAACACTTCCAAGTCGAACAAGCATCTGTGGGAGCAAATCTCGTCGAAGATGCGGGAGAAAGGGTACGACCGCTCGCCCACCATGTGTACGGATAAGTGGAGAAACTTGCTCAAGGAGTTCAAGAAGGCGAAGCACCAGTCCAAAGGGAGAGGGTTGGCCAAGATGTCGTCCTATAAGGAGCTCGATGAGTTGCTCAAGGAAAGGAGCAAGAAAGCCGGATGCAAGGGTTCTTCTGCGTCTAAGGTCAATGCCTACTTGCAGTTTTCTGATAAAGGTGACATTGTCTTGCCGCTTCCAGATTGATGTAATTGATTTAGTTTTGTTTTGCAAGATCACATTTTATCTCCATTTTTCTAGTCGTTTAGTTGTTTTGATCCTTAATTATTACGAGGTATTATGGTAGAAATAAATTAATTGTTACCCAGCTTCTTCTTTATCCTCATTGTTCAGTTTCTCATTCTTCAACAACTGTGCATAGATTTGGAGTTTAAATAAGCAATTAGATTATTGGTAGTAACGACCAGCCATCCTGTTCTGACCAACTAAGCCATTAACTATGTTCCTATAAACTTTGTAATGACACATTGACTAATCTTGCAATTAAATTATATGTTTTGCGTCTGTTGATTATTTCAGGTTTTAGGTTTATGAATCAGCAATATGAAAATATTCTCTATTTTTTTTTTGCCTTATCATTTTTGTTGCCTTGTCATTCGTTCATTGTTAAACCTTTTCTCCTAGTTAGGTTTTGAAGATGCAAATGCTCCATTTGGGTCTGCAGAAGGTACTAGAATTTAGTGTTTTTGCTCGATTTTGTACAATAATTTTGTGGAGTTAATTCCTACTTTTTGTTTGACTCAACATCAACTCGCTTGTGAAATGCTACTGTGAGGATATTCAATGTAGTTGCCATTTAATTGAGTTCATTGATGCTTATGTTCAATTGTTTAACCTTGTACATTTGAGACGTAGGCAAGATTTACAATTTTATTGAAAACTGAGAAGTGGTTTCAACAACATGGAAAAATTGGATCTTCTTATCGAGCAAATCTAAACTGAGCGGGTGAAATTATTAACTAGAGCATGATTACCTAGCATCAATTTACAACTTAGAAGATGGCCAAGGACTAATTGCCGACTGCGAATAGTTGGAAGAAGACACCACTTGATGACAATGATGATGATGATGAACATAATTTGTGATTCTTGTGTTATTGGTGTCAAGGTTCTAAGGTTTGTCATCCTACCTAGGGATTGTGATGCTGCCACTTGGTCCCCAAATCATTTGAAGTGTAATGCCATGTCATTGTGAACACCCTAATAATCTCCTTTGGAAAAACTGGAAAAGAGTTTATGGTTAGATGGTCTTTCTACCTGTCTTGGGCTGTATATGCGACACCCGAGTTTAGTTATATAGAGAGAGTTGTAGCTAAATGAAGGTGGTTTATAAGCATAGACAAGAGAACCACAATTAATTGGGCTTGAGCATAATGTGAAAAAGTTAATTGATCTCTTCTTTCATTTAGTATGCTATTAGAAAACAAAAAAGTGAATCTAATCCTAAGCATGGGGAGACGTTTGGAATGGTTGCTCCTATATATGATGGAGTGGCTGGTGAATCTCACATAGTCACATGTCATTAGTTAGAGTTGATTATGAATTGTATAACATGGTGGGTAACTAAAAATAATTAGTCAATTATCTCATTTCATTAGAATTATCATTCAGAATGGACCTAATTCTCAGCATGTTGAGTTGTTGATAAGGGCATCTCATGTAAGTGATGGTGCAATCGGAGGACATTGCATGTTATCGATCAATGATAAGTATGAATTGCATGTTGAAATTTCGATCTTGAAAGGGACATTTAGCCGGTGGCATCATAGTCCAATGCCACAAAGAGTTGTGTGCTAAAGAAGGAGATTTATAGGCTTACCTGAGAAGACTTCTACGAAGTTAGATTTTGAAATTTTGTGGTGGTCAATAGTTGGGTTTGTAAATTTAGGGTAAAATTATTGGGGTTATTGTTTGTGTGTCACATTAAAGCAATGTGCACGGCAACTTGAGCATCAATAACTTTATTAGCTTAAAAGAGATGCTTTCTATTTGCACAGAAGATGTATTTCCCTCAGTAATAAATCAAGGACGTTGCTCTGGATATAACTCTTCATCCAGATCAGCATGACAAATGTGTATATGTGATGTCCAATTGACGTAATAACTATTGGGTTATAACTATGATTGTAACGAATAGATTAATTGAAGCAATCATAGCCACAAGAGAAATGAGTCCATGCCAACTATATATATTGTGTGTATCTTTTCTCCATTAAACAAGTCTATTAGTTGAATCATCAGGGATCTTTTAGCTGTAAACACCCATTTGCAACAAATAGTAAGCTTGCCAGAAGGAAAAGTGACAAGTTCCCATGACTGTTAGAGCGCAGCATTGTCATCTACTCTATCATAGTTTGTCTTCATCTCATATAAGATAGAACCAAGGTTCAAAATCTTAGATTGTATTGGAATTTGGTGTTTGATTGGAACTATATTGTTTTCGTACTGTGTTGGTTTGATGTATAGTGTTGGTGGCGAATTAGAGAAGGAAGGAGTATGGAGATAGAGGGGGGGGGGGGGGGGGGGAATGAGAGAGAGCGCAATATGCAACAAGATAGAGGATAGGGCATGCTACATTCATATATGAGTTCCTTTCCTTTGAGCAATGGGAAGGTCAAGATCAGAGTTATGTTCTGGAATCATGGGAGATGCTGGTAACACACCAGAGTCTAGCAGATTAGCTGCAGCAGTTCAGACTATGACCATTTGTATATCTGTTGTGGACGAGTCTATGCTATACTCTTTAATAGAAGAATTCAGAATTAGATTAGGCATGGAAAATGCCTTAGCTACTGCCTTATGTGCGATATGATAGGTAGAATGGAGGGAAAAAAAAAGAGAGGGCTCAAAAGTATTACATTAGATGAAACGAAGCTCGACATAACTTGGGAATTAACAACAATACCCATGTTGCAATCTAAAATGTCCAAGCATGACATGACAAACTTAAGTGATAACTTTTTATTATATGTTGCAAGTATACAAAATACACACAATTGAAGATTGTGTCGTCTGTCTTGAGGAAAGAGAACTGATAAAGGAACTTGCAAGATAATGATTAAGAATGTCTTGACTAGAAAAAAAAAATCAAGAGGTACTAATGAAGTATTATTTAGCATTGACATTTTTCAATACATGAATAGGAGTCCCAAATAGTGTTTTTGATCTCAACATAAAAGGAGAAAAAAATAAAGAAAACTTCAAGCTGTCTCTTATTAGAATGAATCAAGTCATGCATGATTAATCATAAGTGGTAAAATATCTAAAATAAAAATTTGAATTGACATTACAAGGACACCCCAGATATCATAATGGACTACTGGAAATAATGCAGTAACACATTTATAGTGAATTAGGGAATCTAACAAAACCAGCAATGATTCTTCCATTTCAATATCAATCCGCTAGAACTTGCATATGTTTTGTTTGTGGTTTCCTTGTCATTTCTTGTAGAGTGATGCAATCTAGCAAAATTTTCATGCTGGCCTTTTTGATAACAAGAATTTCAGTCATTTTGATGATGATTAGCAGCTTGGTGCGATAGGGGTTGCAGATGCCTTGCCTCCCCTACTCTTCACGATCCCTGAAGGTCCTGTGGTGGCTTTGAGATGTCTCCAGCATGATGGGTACACGATGGAAGAAAAATGCAACCTACTTGATATGGAATAGACCATTCAGCAAGTGCTGCAAAATGGAAGGAAACTACATGCATACCCATATATATGCAGAAGAGTGTTGCGAGAAGAAATTGTAATGTACATGCATGACAGAGTGGGAATGTGCTTGCTGCCGGGGCTATGACCAGAAATGTGGAAACCAACAATCACTACTATGGACGAGAGAAATTAGGGAGTTGCCTGTTTTGGCACCATGTTGATTAAGTGGAAAATTATTAGTGTTAACTACTTTGAGTATATATATATATATATATATAGGTTCATAACTGTTTGCAAATATAACAAGGCTAATGGGTCATGTCTTCATCTAGGCAGATCCTTACATTATATCACTCACTGCTAGTTTAAGATCAATGAATATGCTTTGTTTATGAGGATGGTGGTTGAGGATGCTTGTCTTTAGTGTCAAGTTCTGCCACCCTTTTCCATGCAGCAGTTTCATTTCTCCAAGTTGTCTGCTATTTGAACAATTATGTTGGATGATATGTTTTCCTTTTCATAGTTTCTGCCTACTCAATAATTGTTTACGTTTTATTATAATATGCTAACAGCCATGCCCATGAACATCTAGGAAGTGATAGGTCACCGCTTAACCTGGATAGATCTATAGAGCATGATAGACATCCACTTGCCATAATGGCCGCTGATGCAGTTGCAGCTAGTGGTGTACCGCCCTGGAACTGGAGAGATACTTCTGTGAATGGTAATGTTCTTGTAATGTTGGATATTCAAATTTCTTATACAAACTTTAGTTGTTTCTTGTTTATTATCATGAATGCAGAAACATTAGGGTTTTAGAACCCTCGTGCAACTTCCCAAATTCTCTAGTGATTTATATGAAGATAGCATCATTAACAACAATGCTCTCTGATTTTGATCAACTTGTTTACCTTTTTTTGAGTAAGTAGACAATAATGCATCCTACCGGGGAAGGGTTATTTTAGTCAAATGGGGTGATTACTTGAGAAGGATCGGTATTGATGGCTCTGGAGAGGCAATCAAGGAGGCCATCAAGTCTGCATTTGGTTTGAGAACCAAAAGGGCATTTTGGCTAGAAGATGAAGATAATGTGGTTCGCTGCCTTGATAGAGACATGCCTATCGGTTCCTATACTCTCCATCTTGATGAAGGTAATAACATTTACTACTGGAATCTGCAACTTAAGTTTGTGATTTTATGAAATGGACAATTTGTTCAATGACTAGCCAAACTTGATGGTTAAAATATCTAGTTTACGTTATCTAGTTTACGTTCTTTGAAATCATTCCGTTTGGAAAATGCAGATAAATTCTCTTCAGTTGAGACGGATATTTTGGTCTTACTTCTATCTTCTAGTTTGTTAATTTCCCCCACTCCATCCTTTCTCATCCAGATTTCCTAAGATCTGCTTGCTTTAACCAGTGTATCCTTCTCACTTTTCTTTTACAGGGATCACAATAAAACTTTGCATCTATGATGAAAATGACCGGATACACACTGAAGAAAAGACACTCTATACAGAGGATGAACTACATCTTTTCCTCCTGCATCGCGGTTGGGCGGGCCTCAGAGATATGACCGGCCTTAAAAATGTCGATACACTGGATGATCTTTGCCCTGGAGGTTTGTACCAAGGGGTGATTAACAAACCCTAACTTAGGACTGGCTGATGCACTAGAAAACTATAGTAACCTCTGGAGTCAGATTCTCATTGAGATTTCCCTTATGGCTTGAAATTTCTATCACAGCAGTTCAGTGCACCCTAAGATGTGATAGCTTCGAAACCTGTAAATAATCTGCGCAAATCTGGGGGCAAATTTTTCAAAGATTATGTCAATCTTCAACTGATTTATCTATTTTTCAGTAATATCAAACACGCTTATCAACAACAGTTAAGTTGTTATCATATGACTATAATCACGGAAATAATTTCTTAGAATGCAAAATAAGACTGCGTCAAAGTATTAACAAATACTTCAACTATCAGCCATATTTTTTTTTAAGCAATGATGTTTTTTGTTTTCCACGCATTAGCCACAACATCCGGACTAATAGTTTCTGTGATTTACCTCCTCTGTGTTGATCCTGGAACGGATTGACGGGGGTGTTGGGGGCGAGTGAATCGTCTTTTTGCCACCAATGTTTTTTTTTTTGCATCACAGCCATCAACAAAAATTTTAAGGAAAATTTCCAAGATTCAAATCATAAAGTGCTATACAACCCTTCTCATTTCTGGCAAAATAAGTAGAGTATTTGGAGAATGGCCAAACACAAAGGAGAAAAAAAACCAATACTTTCAACAAACCTTGACATATTACAGAAAGAATGGAAACATCGAAGTCTAATGGTAGTAGTCACTAGCATTCACATTTTCGCACTTCTATAGACCAAAATGTGGGCGTTAAATTTAATTCTTTGGGGGAGCAACGTAACTACCCAATATTGACATACACACAGCACAAAGTCAATCAATCAATGGCAACCAGTGTGTTGATCAGTTCTGTTTGCCATGCACTTCTAGCCAATCTGTGGACTAATTGAGCTACTACAGCTACAACGCACCCCAAAACAGCACCCGCTGCAACCTGATAAGTATAAATATGTCAAAAATTATTATTAGGAGACTAATTCTAACATAACAAAGCTTCCATAAAGAAGCGCAGAATCCATATTTGTAATATTTATGACGGTGGAGCTTATATAGGATAAGCTATCAGTATAGTTCTTAGAATGTGAAATTGCTAACAAGATAGACCAAGCGTGCACCATCCATTTTTATTACTGCTGGTTGCATATCAAAATCAAACCTGAAGAGGAGTATGCCCAAGAAGCTCGCGCAGTGGTCTTGAGTCATAGAGTGGATGCCCTTCCGGAAGTTCAAATAGAAGCTGATTTAACACCTAAAATGGGCGAGAAAGGGAAATTCTATTAGTGGAATGAGAAAAACCTAGCCAACCAAGATGCACGATTGATGCTCTCAAGAGCAAGTGCTATAAGACAGCAGCACTTACAAAAAAAAAAAAAAAAAAATAGTCACAACTAATACTAGACATATTTTCAGTGATAAAATTTTGAACAATGATTATATATTTGACAAAAGTTTGTCTATTGTATCATAACAGCTTACAAGTCACTTGGGTTTAGCTCCATGGTTGATATGCCTAACCCTCGTTTATCTTCTAGTTTTGGGGTTTTCAGGTTCAGGATGAATTAAACTGAGCTGAGTCGACTATTGAGTGTTTGTAGCAACAAGTTGCTGAATGCTAAAAGAAATTTTATGTCATGATGTTACAAGTTACAACATACCTCTGCCTGCTTTCCAGCATGCAGTCGAACACCAGAAGCATCACATATTACCTGACAAGCAAGAAACATCAACTAAGCTACTAAAAGTTGAATTAAACTGCCTGTGAACAGCATCTCTCAAGAAAGCTGGCAGTCTGTTTATATAATAAAATATCAATAACCAGAGCTTCCCCGGTTTGTATCTAGGGAAATGGAAATTTGATGTATGAATATTATGCTTAAATGCACAGTTCTGGATCAGAGATCTTGATGACACAAACAGTTTGAGAAAGAACATGATAACCAAAAACAGAAAAGCTTATTACTTACTACAGCTGCTAATATTGTTGCCGTAGCAAATGCAGAACTGCCCCAGCCATCATGAATTCCAATGGCTACTGCTAGTGCAACCACTGTTGCTGAATGGGATGAAGGCATACCACCGGATCCAATAATCCGCTTAGGATCCCAACGTCTTTCATTATACCTGTAAATCAACTAACAATTCACTATTGACAAAAAAAGCTTCATTATTTGAACACTGTAATTTAAGGAAAAGCCACCATACCAATTAAACAAATAAATTTAATTCTTTCTAGATTTCTTTTAAGAAACATAAATTTCCATAGCATTGTTTTTTTTTAAAATAAAGCTAGGTATAATTTAAGTTCTTTTCCTCTCTCTCAAAGTTGAACAGAAATCAATTTCTATCCTTCCCTCCCTTTCCTTCTCTCTCAAATCGAAAAGAAATAAATTGCTCTACATCACTCTATCTCAATTTGGAAAGATATTGATCTCGCTCTATCTCAATTTGGAAAGGAATTGATCTCTCTCTCTCTCTCTCTCTCTCTCTCTAACATCCCTCTCTATTTGGAAAGAAATTTACTACTTTCCCACTCCTAATTTAGGAGTCCTAAGCTGCCCTCTCTTAGATTGCGAAGCTTCAGGCATTCCGAAATCTTCTTCCATCTTCTTCTTGATCTGGAAATCCACTAGTTTAGGGAGTGTTTGTTAGCCTTCTCGTTTTGGAAGAAGATTTCTAACAAAGAAGGAAGCTTCCTTCTTCTTGTCTATGTTTTGTCTCTTCTTTTGTTTTGAACAGCCCATTAGCTAGTATACAATAACAACCATCAAGGTTTCTTTCAGTTTGGTGTATTCAACTTTCAGTGACCATTTTGAATTGAGTTTTCAGCAATGACTTGGTGGGTTAGTTGCGGATAGAAAGCTATTAACAACCATTATAACTTTTGTTAATACCTCTATGTTTTGTTTTAGACAACCGTTTAAGAGGACAAGAGATGATAATTTTGGATCAAATGTACAACACTGGCGAGTCTCATTCTTGAGGTAGGATCCTCACCTTTCCATGAAGGGGGTTATGATGAGTTATAGTCTCTTTTGGGCACAGGGATGGTTTGTAACCCAAGACTATAGGTTAGGATTTGCCTTAAGTTTAGCTTGAAGAAAATGATGTGTTTAGTCGCCTCGAGTTGACAACCATACGTTATGATTGTTTGATGGGGCTCTTCACTTCCAAATAAGGCATGAGTAATATGTGTGAGGGATGTGAGATAGTGTTGCCTAATTACATCAAAATCATTGGTGAGACCTGTTAATCATATGATGTAGGTGAGGTAATATTCCATGTTTATGGAACAGGCGTTGCATTTGAGTTGGTTTGATGTTGGGTGGAATGTATCATGGAGAATTAATCATACATGAGGACTCGGTGTGGATCATGTTGCAAATATTGGAGAGACTAGAGAATTGGAGAGCATGAAATGTTGTTAAGCTCTGAGGTGAATAGTTGTATTAGGTTGACTCGACGACCTTAGTGAGATTAAGATGTTATTGACTCGACCTTAGCCACCGCAAAAATCTATCATATCTATAATACAATTGCTTATTCTTCAACCATGACATCCAATTCTCGTTATAATGTCATTTAAGATATTTAAACTCCTCTCCTTCAAAGCAAATAACACGATGCAAAAAATTAACCTCATCCATCCTAATATTGGCTAGCTTGCATCCCTATTTTTCGTCCTAGAGTAAACAAGGAAGTCAAGCACGGTATAGACGAGCTTTGCATTATTCATCTCTAATACCTTTACTGAAAGCACATGTCGAACAATCATGTGATTCATGTCAACCAAGTGAAAATATGCAGTCTGACTACTTACTGCTTTATCTATTCAAGATAAAGATGTAGAACAAATTTTATTCTTTAGATTTTTCGGAATGAATACACTTTACTTTTTATAAGCTGTAATTTTTATTTGTCAGATAAAAATATAAAATCTAACATAGCATAAGGCATAGTTTTTCTTTGTTTCCATTGCTCAATTTTTTGAGGTTCTATCACCTAGAAAATAATGAACATCGTCTTCGTCTAAAGTGCCTCTAGCAATCTCCCTTTCTTCACTAATTCAGATAGAGAAATGACCAACATCGAGTAATGTAAAGTGCTTTCGCTGCCTCGATTTAGTGTCTAATATATATACTCTAGTTTGAGTAGTGTTAAACAAAAATACTGCAATATGACTTAGTCTAAAGCATACTAGCCTTATGCTAAGTAGTTAAATTACAAATCAGTCTCTATGTCGAGTGTATAAATATATGTACTTGTTCTTCATCAAATATAATATATTTTTTACATTATTAATATTCTGCACGATTCAGAATTTCTACAAAGGCAGTAGACAAAGCAACAGCAATATTCTTCACAAGCTCACACTATTCCCCAAGACCTCAGCTAAAAATCAAGTTCAGCTCAAGATCCAAGCTTTTTCGAAAGAATCGCGCACGATTACTATTTGAAGTGCACAGCGGAGCCCTAAAAGAATCCCAAAAACTAACACGACGGGAATCCCAATCCTCGAACTACATTCGTTCCGAACCAAGAGAAATATGCGGCGAAGGAAGGTTACCAGGTAGTGAAGATCTTGGCAGATTGCGCAATAGCAAAGGCGAGGACGGCGGCGACCAGAGCAGAGCCTTGGGAAACGAAGAAAGGCGCGCTGGAAGACGACGGCGAGGCAGCTTCCTCAAGATTTCTCATTGCCACCGGAGAATCGACGAGCCCGCAGCGCTTTGCGTCAATGATTGATGACGAATGGAAAAGGCAAAAGAAGAAGAAGGAAGATGAAGAGGGGGAAAAGCGAAGCGAAGCGAAGCGAACATGGCGTGCTGGAGTGAGATTCCATGGACGATGGAATATGCCTAGTTCCTGCTTTCCTCCTTCCTTCTGTAACGGGCCCCGCATTACCGCCGCCAGGCTGGTGCATCATGATGCGGGTAGATGTTAGGGTAGCGATAGAGAAGTGCGGGAATATTTTTAAATTAAATCTTATTTTATAAATATATTTTGTGAAATCTAGTTGTCGTTACTTGTCATGTAAGGACTAATTTGGTCTGGAAACCATGTGGTTTGGTCTACTTTAGATCCCCTGCCATCCGGGGCCGGAGAGTACTCATTGCCACGTCCCCTAGAAATACCCAGTTTTGATTAGTACCTACAATATTATCATAAAAAAAAATTTGGAGAGTACGTAATTAATAGTCAGCTTGCTATTCTCTATATGTATCAATTATTATCAGAGTTAATAATTATCTCCTATCATTAATTAAAAAACGGACGATGAAAAATACTTGAAATGAGTGTTATCAATTTTTATCGTGGGAGAGTCATTGCCACATCAACTGTAGGTAGAATCCCGACGAATAAGTATTTCTAGAATGAAGTATCTTCACCGACCGTTTAGTATCATAATTTATCACTTTATCATAATATGGAGTTGAAATGATCATATGAGAGCAAGCTAATCATTTTTTATCACCTAAATTTAGTTTTTAAATTTTTTTCAAAGGATTTTTGTTTGCTCAATCAATTGCTCAAAATTCATAAATAATTATAATAAAAAAATTAAAATTAATTTAAAATACCTAAAACTATTCTAATTTAAATAATACTAGTTCAACTTAGTTAATACCATGTTAAAAATTATTGGATCAATCAAAATTGCAGTACTTAAATTTTTTGATTTTAAAAAATACTACATTATAGACCCGTTTTATTTGGGTATTTTTGAAATATAAGATGGTATTTTAAAATTAAAAAAATAATAAAGGAAGCCTTTTTATTTTTGCCCTTCTGTATTTCTTTCCTTAATTTTGATTCTTGTCGTTTGTTGTTTGGGATAAAGATAAAAAAAAAACAATGAACTTAGTTAAGATTTTCTTGATCAACTCTAATTTGAAACTTTAGAAATAAATAAAAACTTGAACTATTAATATTTATGAAATAATGAATTTCATTTATTTTTATCATTAATTTACTTGTATGATAATGTCTATTTTCATTGTGTAGTAATTTTGACTAAGTTATTTTTTTAAAAAAATATTAAGTAAATTTACTTTAAGACGTTATGGTAGTTATGATAATAATTATCTCTGATTGTCATATCTGATAAATATCAAAAAGAGAAATGATAGAGACAGTGAGTTTGAGACAGTGAATGGGAGAGTGATACAGCTGGCAGCCACGTCGCAACTGTCCACGTCAGCGGCGCAGACCACGTCGCGCAGCTATTCTCTAACGCGAATTCAGAGCTCGCGAAAACCAAACGCGCGCCCATTCCCGAACCCTAAAACCTTCGATCCCCTTCCCCTTCCCTCGCCCGATCCTCTGCGGCGCCGGATCCTCTGCGCCGACCATCCCTGCGAGCTGCCACAAACCTTTTCTTCCGCCGAAACCCTCTGCCTATGCCCGTTCAGTCGAGAAATGCCCTAAACGCCCCTGCGTCGCTCCTGCTTCAGTGTCGCCAAGCTCTCCGCCGACCGGAGCTCCCCTCGCGAGCGACTCATCCGCGAAACCCTCTGCTCGAACCCTAACACATCCTCTCCCCTTCCCTCGCCCGAGTCCTCTGCGGCGCCACCTCCGCCGATCGGAGCCCCCCTCGCGATCTCCTCTGCGTCACCAAGCAGCCACCGTGACCAAGTTGAGCCCCCCCACCTCGCGATCTCCTCTGCGTCACCAAGCAGCCACCGTGACCAAGTTGAGCCCCCCCCTCGCGAGCTCCTCTGCGTCACCAAGCAACCACCCTCGCCAAGCTGAGCCCCCCTCGCGAGCTCCTCTACGTCGCCAAGCTGCCTGGAAAACGACTCCTCGCGAACCGAGCATCTGCGAGCATCTTCTCCGACCCTAGCATCTCCCAGCATCTCATCCGATTATACACAGTCTCCTCTCCGAGCCTTCTCTGTAAGGTTTTTGTGGATTAGGGTTTAGGGGTTTCAATTTTTTCATCTTAGTAATCAAAGTTCATATTCGATCATATGCAGTAATTTATCTGAGAAATGATGTTCATATGCAACCATATTCATATGCAGTTATATTCAAATGCGGCATCAAAATCATATGTTCATTTTGGCATCTTAATTGTAAGAACACGCAGTAATTTAAATTGTCGAGTAGTTGTTCTTATGAACAAACCTTTGTCTTGTTTATATTTTGACCTTATACTTGCATGATATCTCTTATTGATTGAGAAATGAGAACTTGTCTTTCTTTTACATGTACTCTAGAATGTTATGCCATTAGTTTGAATTGCTTCATGATCAACCTTTCAAAGATCAGTTTTGACCTACCTTTTCTTAAAGTAGAGCTATTCAAGGAGATTGCCACACACTGAGGTCAATTCATCAATTCACGGTATTGCTGGAACATAAGTTTTGACTTTCGAGTCTTGGCTTTTATTCAGCTTTGATCTGCTTTAGTTTTTGTTCTGCTTTAGCTTAGAACATAACTCTGTGTTGTTATTGATTGATTCAGAATTTACTTGCTTCACTATTTGACTTAGAACGCTGGAAGAAATGTGGCTATGCATCTTTAGCTTAGAACATATGCAAAACTTTCGAGTCTTGACTTTCATTCTGCTTTAGCTTTTATTTCGCTTGGAACTTAACTCCTTGTTGGTATTGCTTACTTAAAGTGTGGCAAATCTGTTTATATTTTCACGGTAATGATACTCTCAGCTAAATGTAGGAAAAACATTACAGGAAAAAAGGAAAGATAATTTATGGCAAGTGGCCCATCATCATCATCATCATCATCTTTCACTCGAAGACGCATGAATGACGAGCAATGTGGTACTCCCCATATATTATGTTATTGTGGGTTAAGAGCTAATTTATGGACATCATGGAAAGAAACCAATCCAGGAAGGCGATTTTTTTCTTGTCAAAAATTTAGAGTAAGTTTTTGATACAATAACATAGGAAACAGCAAATGTTATGAATATTTTTAATTATTGATTTTTTATTAAGTTCATTTCAAATGCAGGAAAATGGATGCAACTTCTTCTTATGGCATGACCCAGAATTGTCAGAGAGAACGAAGGAAATTATTAATAATTTGAAGAGGGAGAACAAAAAATTATCATTGGAGAATAGTGAATTGGAGACATCTATTGGTTACAAGGATGCAGTTGAGTGCAATAATCTATTCAGTGACGTTAACAACAATTTTGATACTATGAAGTTGAGTGTTGAAATTTATTCACTGAATAAGAAGTTTAAAATTGCTATCTTTGTAGTTGTATTTACTTGGATTGTGATGATTTTGAGTTGGTTGATGTAATTTGCTATAAGAAATGATCTATCTTTGATGTATTTATGGTTGGTTTGCTATATGTATGGTTGGTATGCTATATGTAATTTGCTATATGTATTTAGAAGAGTGGTTCAGTTCACCATTGGTTTGGTTCATGATTGTTTAATTTGGTTCTTGTCAATATTTTGCTACCTTTGCTATATGTGTATTTGGTTTCTGTGCATCCATGTGAAATAGCATCAGCACCAAATTCTTTGGCAACATCAACCATTGCCTGTTGTTATAAATAACAATATCCGTCTTTACTTGGTATAGAGTTTATCATAAAGGAGTTTTTTTTACTATAGTCTTGATTATCAGCACATGACATTTAATACTCAGTATCAGGGAAAAAATAGAGGCAGTTTGGTACAAGTCTTATTTTATCAAGCTCATAATGCCATAGCACCACTGATTGGTGACGAGAAATCAAACAACATTTAGCTACCATGAATACATTTAGCTACCAAATAATGCCCTGCCTGGCTCTATGATCAGGTGCTGAAAGGTGAGGACATAATAATTGATGTTGAAATAGAAGAAATTGAATCAGTGTTGGCAAAAAAGCTAGAAATTGTAGGATTATGGTGCATAAGAACTGCTGGAAGGGAGTTTGGAAGATCTGGCATTGTCACCAAAGCCTTCCCTTGTGTTTCCATCAGAAATTGAAATGGTAGAGATTACTCAGACCAAATGCTCGGAGAGTTCGCGTATGCTGGAACATAGCTGCTCTAGTGACTACATCAACGATACGCATTTAGATGTTTCTCAATGAGAACTTAAATTTAGAGCAAGTAAATATAGATGTTCTTTCATGATGCCGATGCAATGTTTATACATGTTTAAGGTGTCTAGATGTTGTTTCGGACAAGAATGTTGTCCAATAAAGAATCCAATATGAGCAAAGTAGATGTTCATTCAGATCAATATCAAGTATTGTATGGCTCAGCTTCTCAGCAGACTGAGATGGTGATGACTCTCAACTATTGAGTGTCATCTCCACACCTTTTCGTGATTTTGCTCTCCGGAAAGCACTAGTAGTAGCTGAGCCTTTCCATCCAGTTTCACCCTTGATCTTGAGCAAGTTTTCAGGTGGTATAAATGGTCCTTTTGCAGGTGCAGCAACTGTTATTTGAGCAGGTGAGCAATTTGACAAGGGATTTGTAAAAGGAGACAGTATGGGCAAATGAATTGTAGAGGAAGTAACTGTTGCAACTGAAATAGCAGTCTCACCTTCGTATCCATCATCAGCAATTATGCCTTCATTCAGATCAAAGCCAAGTTTACTAGCAGAGTTTGACGCAGACATAACAACACATGAGGTTTTTGTAGGTGATGAGACATAATCTTTAGCACCTTCTATAGCCTCAGATAACAGAGAATCTGCATATTTTAATAGATGCTCAGTTTCTTGGGGCATACAACTCGATGGCTCTACCTGTTTGGCTAATCCCATCGATCTTGATGCTATTGAGCCAGAAGCCACAGAGGTCTTAAAATATAAGTCTAAACTACATTCATGTTTAGGAATTCAAACAATCCATGTTTTTTGCAACCAAAAATACATTCAAACAACAATTCAAACATCAAACATTGTTGGTGTTTTATACAATCACTCCAGTTTTATACAATCACTCCATGAAGCACCTAACTACATCAACCAGTTTGCCCCTAACTGACATCACCTTCGAACCTGATAGATTCTTCCTGAAGCACTCCATCAAAACAAGCTGCCAGCACTCCATCAAAACTAGCTGTTAGTTGTTCAACAGAGATGAGATTACACCACAGAAAAACATATTAAAGTGCATTTTTCACCACATTAAATTAATTTTTTCATGGACATTGTGACTTACACATGTATATCGGATCTCCATGCATATATCTTTTCATGGATATTGTGAAACTATTGAAGCGAAGACAACCTACAACAAAGTAAACAACAATAAAACTTCTCTTTTATCATAGATACCCAGATGAAATTTTTCATGATCCCCAAACTCTGTTTCAGGCAAACATGTCGCTCCACATCAAGAATTCCAATAAAATGTGATAAAAGATAGTCACCAGACTCGCCGCTGCCCATGCCGACTAAAGAACATGTCAACAAACATGGAAATTCTCAGAAAGCACCTAATGCTAAATACTATTAAAAAGTTAATGAAGTCAGATTGGTTGCCACTCATAGCAATTTTAAATCAACCAACTGCTATTTCAAACCAACTGATAGCAATTTCGATGACTTCAAAAAAGAGCAACTTCATTTTAAACCAACTGATACCAACTGATACCAATCTGATACCAACTTATTTATTAAAGAACATGGAAATTGATAGATCACAGTCTCCAGAACATGGAAATTGCTAGAGAATAATGCTAGATCAAAAAAGAGCAAGATGAAACCCATCAAAACAATGCTAGATCATCAAAAAGCTTCAAGTTGCATAACTCTTCAAGTGAGCAAATTTGCATGGTTAAGCATGGAGAGTTAATAAACTTCAAGTTACAACTTAACTTACATTTTGACTTAATTAAGATGTACGAACAGTGCAGTTTCTACTTTAGAGGGTTAAATCGAAGACAACCTACAACAAAGTAGACAAAGGAATAGATTAGAAATCATGCTTAAAAAAAAAAGAATCATTCTGAGCTTTATTTGATAAAGAAGCCAACTTACATTTTGACTATTTTGATATCCATTATATTTTTAGAACTTAAATTTGATAACTCTTCTTCCCTTCTTTCAACTGTAGAACACTGTAAAAGAAAAAGAAGAAACCCAAAATCATATTTTATAACCCATAGCAAAACACCAAACCAAAGTATTAGTTGAGATAAAAACCAAACCTTTTTATGAGACTTTGCTTGCGCCTTTTTCGCAAATTGTTCAATTATAGATTATTTTCTTTTCTTTGGTGGACGTCCCCGAGACCTCACTTTCAATGGAGAGTGAAACTTTTGGCTCTCAATCCGTGAAGCATCATTAACCATGTTGCTAGCTTGAACACCATCTAAAGACTCATCAACATCAATTTGAACGAGTTTTTTTTTTTGCATCTTTCAAGATCTCAGTTAAAAATTGTAATCTCTCATCATTTTTTGACCCAAGTTTTTGTACTTCATGTATCAAAGGATGAAGGCTATTATATCTTCTTCTTTCTTCTTCTTGAAAATAACAATCATCATAAATATTGATGATTCCTTGATAATCACGTTTAATGTCTTTCGCCATCGGTCCAATATATACTTTTCAGAAACAGTAGTCACATTTCTTTTGATAAGAACTGAAATCGAATGTCTACACAAAATGCCTTCAAATTCAAAAAGCCGACATAAACACTTCAAATGGAAGTCCAACTCACTATATTGTACCCAATAACAAACATTTTTTGAAGTTGCTCCATCCTTCCCATATACAGTTTCAATGACTTCAAAAAATAATATATTCACTTCTTCCCTCACAAATGAAGTATTGCAAAACATTAAACCTCTCATTTCATCCTGAAACAACTTAAAAATCTTGTTTGTGTAGACCTTTTGAAACAGTCTTTCAAGTGGGCTTGGACTAATTACTGGAATCATGGAATTGAAAGAAGCAAAATCAGCATTTTTTTCCTTTTCAATTTTGCTTTTTAAAGCATTGTCATATTGTTCAACAAATTGTTTCAAAGTAGTTTTGGAATGCACATAATCATCAAAAAAAAGCATTCATACTCTCACTTCTTTGACTTGTCGACATCCCTGCCCAAAATTTATCTTTGACATATACAGACATCCACTTATGATGATTTTCATACAAAGAATTCAACCATTCATTTTTCTCCAAATTAAAATCTTGAATCAATTTTTGCCAATTGGTATCACAACATTCATTTGTCAAAGAATTGTAAACAATTTTCTTTAGCTCTTTCTTTATCATCTTGTAGTTGGCGTGGTTACCAAACTTGGTTAGAATTTTTTCATTATATGCCAAAGACATAATCGATGATGAGTGTTCGGAAATACCTCAACAATTGCATTTTCCATGGCTTTGCATTGGTCCGTGATAATACCTCTTGGAGCACGCCCTCTCATGCAGGTCAACCAAGAATTGAATAACCAAATGAATGTTTCCGTATCTTCCTTAGAAATCAAACCACAACCAAGCAAAACAGACTGACCATGATGATTAACTCCAACAAACGGAGCAAACGGCATATCATAACTATTCGTAAGATATGTAGTATCAAATGTAACTACATCAGAAAAATAATCATAAGCAGCCCTACTTCTTTCATCAGCCCAAAAGATATTTCGTATGCGAGAATCATCATCCACGTCAATCATGTAAAAGAAATTAGAATTTCTACTTTGCATACGACAAAAATAATCATTCAAGGCCTTTGCATCACCGTGACCAAGTCTTAATCTACGGGCTTCACCAATATAATTTCTACACGTTCTCTCATCAAAAGGCAAATTTTCATAGCCACCAGCCTCAACAACAAGTGAATGATAACTCTTACTTAAAGTGATTCCTGCTTGATCATTTAAATCTAATTTCCTCTTTGTTTGAGCATCTAAAACTTTATTGCATCTAAAATATCTTGACTTCTTTGGACTTAAAGCATGATTGTGTTCAAGAATAACACCATTAACAGAGTATAAGCCATCATTCTGAACAATAATATTAATCCTAGCTTTGCAATTTGTTTTGCTTGAAGGTCTAGGATAAAAGGGATTTTTCCCCTTAGCTCGGATCTTACCATTTCTTGAGCAGCCGAATGAGAAATACTTTTGCTTTCCATCATCTCCTTTT